>JAVTVY010028945.1:0-120354 GCA_036873755.1 Hanleya hanleyi | reverse complement strand
TGTACATAAACATAGGGTAGTTTCCTGCAAGATAGAAGCGGTCATCAATTTTCAGTGATGCCAGCAGGACATCATTACGTTCAAAAATATCAAATCCGTATCGCTGATCAGTATTCTTAATCCATAATAACCCTTGTAAAGTCGTTATCTAGACAATGATGTATCTGAACCCAGCCCTGATTGTGACTGTTCCCATGAACATCATGAGGATCTTGAAGTACATGGGTTCATACGGCCCTTTGTCCCACGTTAATCGGAATTAGACACAAGTTACGAAGCCTAACGCCATAGATCATCTTGCTCGCAACGCTCGTATTTTGCTATCAGCAAACGATATGTATCGCTAAATTTGAGAAACTTTGATTGGAGTCCCTTGGCGGTATATCACTGTTTCATAAGTTTTGCAATAACGTTTGTGGCGTTAATTAAAATCGTCACATATCACAGGGGATCTAGCAAATGCTACTAGGCGTGATATGTATACGCCATATTCAGGTCCCAGTAGAATAGTACAGTCCAGAAGGGATTAGTTTGCGATGTCGAAATTGTAATCATCTATCTTTTTCGTACAGTCGACAAGAGATTTACAGAGATTTAGGTCTAAGCATGTGCCGTTAAGGCTATATGTAGTTTAGTTTTATTCAAATCCAGTGTAGGTGGATATATATCCTTCACTGCATCATGTATATAGCTATTATCCACGGCGAGAACATCATCTATATAGCGTTTGTTAAATGAGAAGGAACGGGCTTTGAAATGATGTTTTTGAAAACATCTGCATATAGCCGTATTCAACAGAGCCAAAAGGGGGCACAAGTAGTAACCATTGGAATACTTATATGCTGTTGATATATTGTGTTGCCATATTTCACATGTATATTATTATTGAGAAATTGAAGCAACTCTATAAACAAAGAAACATCCCATTAACGATATCCCTTGTATGTTGAAAGCTTTATGGCTTCTGACTTTAATATATCGGCGATCAGTTGTTTTGACTGGTAATGAACTAAGACGGTCAGGTCCTGATGAGGAATTATAGAAAAGCGAGTCGAGAAATTCCATATGGATACATGTGTCTACAGCTACAGTCTCCCAGTACGAAGCTCCACGGCAAGACATTTAAGTTTTATAATATCCACATACATTCAGCGCCAGAGAACACTCCTCCTAAAAAGCTTTCCTCTCCCGAAAGGCCCTCGCCAACAGGGTCGAAAGAAGCCTGGTAGTACAACCTCCACAACACCTCCGAGACATCGGTACGACAGCCTGGAAGGCCTAGATTAGAGAAAGCAGGACAGAAGAAAGAACATAAAGAGTTAAAAAATAACTGCTTACATTAGAGACAGGATAAGTTTAAGGAAAGTCTTAGATTAGTAAATAAAGAGAGAATACGTGAAAGTAAACGCAAAACAAAGAGAGCAGAAGCTACACATGCTTCACTATTGGGTCATTAGGGGGTACATACGGTCTGGGGATCGGCATTCCATGCACTTGGCCTGACGAGCAATATTATGCTGGTCGCTGAGCCTAATGGATATTATGCTGGCCCCTATAAGCTTAACCAATCATCTTTCTTGATTTAGGCATAATTGCCTCTCGGCATAGAGTGCTATTTTCTCAGAACACATTTGGTTGGAATGGATAATAACGGCTTTATATAAGTTTGTTTTTTCTTCAGGAATACCTACATATATTTCTCTCAATTCTTTGTAAAAAGGCATATTAAAAGGAGATGATAGTTGTCTACGATTACATTGTTTTCACACTTTTATCTTTTCTGTCTAATCTCGATCAGTTTCTATCGTTAATGCTATTCGATTATGTATATTTGTTATATATGGTGTACAGTTCTCCTTGGATTATTTATAGAGAGTTAGTCTTGGTGACTGCAATTGGGCACGCCTTTTAGTTATTAATATATCGTTTGTCCGGATTCTGAAATCTGCCAAAATACTGAATTAATGAATACAGGTATACTTCTCCTTAACCGTAACTACACAATAATTGTTTGACTAATGCAACTAAGTTATTAACTTGAAGCGATATGCAAGTGGTGGGGAAAATTGACGAGGTCTGGCGACTTAAAAGCAACCATATGACTCTACAGGAAAGCTTCCCTCGGCACCTCACATTCAGCCCCGAGAATGCGATGGTTTCTGGGACGTAACCTTAGTATCTCGGTCGTGCATTTATTGTAGCTGTTCATGTGGAGACTATGACGTATCCACACGGCCCATAGCACCGGCTTAAATAGAATTAGATACGCTAGCTCGGGAGCTGTGATGAAAGATCAGGTCAAACAAATAACTCATCTGATCTTTATGGAAGCGCATCGAGGACGTCTGATAGGGTAAACCCCTCAACATGGGGTAAACCTGGTAAATGCAAGGATACCCAGAAAAACTAACCTGTAATGCCCGACGCCGTACGGCTTAAATTTCCCACCAAAACAATAAACCTACAAAAATTTGTCGAATGACATGTAACACCACTCTCAGATAGCACCTTCGTATGAGTATACACATTCACCAGAATACAATTATCCGAGTGCATATTCTTCAACCCATATTTCACTATCCACACTAGCCTCCTATTACGTAATGGACGAAGACCTATTTCCCATATACAGCTGCATTTGGGATGGACATGTTCTTTCCCAACAATTGTTTACAGAATTTCCGATGGACGCGTTCAACTTTGCTTGCTAAATGGAAACCGAACATTTCACATCCAAAATATAATACTGACACAACAGATGTGTCAGATAATTCGCAGGCGTTTTTCAAACCTAGAATATACTTGTTTATATCAGACATTAAGAGATTCAAGGTTCTAAGATCTTTCTTCACTAAAGTGTGTTGAGTAAGAATTGAATTTTTTTATTCACCAACCGAGAATTGATAACAAATTAACACATGATGTAATGATATATACACCGATGTCGATAAAGAGGAAGGATATGGTGATCGGCGTGAGAAAAACCCGGGGGGGGGGGCATAATATGAAGGGCATACACATTTATAAAGACGTCAAAGTTTATGTTTGTGATATGTTGAGGAATAAACAGTAATTATCAGCGAGTGTGGTGAATAAAATACAACCATTGATATATACTGTATGTGTTCAGTTGAGAGTGTACATGGGTGTAGTGTTATCTGTTTGTGGATATTGTTTCGCCATTGTTTTGAATAATGATATGGATGGGCATTTTTGTAAGTCAGAGGGTAACTTGTCCCATTCTCGAGGAGCTTTGATTTTTGGTGTGTGAAATGAAAGATCAGTTCAAAAAAGGGTTCTGTACAATTTGTTTGAGGAACCCCTGGTAGGATAATGGTGTACGTCAGATAATTTGTTGAAGTAATTATGGAATGGCTTTGGCCAAAATGAGCAATGATGGGTGACAGAACTGTAACATAACATAACGATTAAGTTCTAAGACCGCGGCAGTATTTTGAGGCTGGCAAATAAAGGACTTGAGTGTTCGAATTTATTCGGAAGGAAAATAATTCGAATTGCTCTTTTAGTAGTATACAAAGGCTAAATTGGCGAAGTAGCGCCTCACTGCGCATGCGCAGAACCTTGTGTGACGTCATAAGTGTGCGCAGAAAAAAAAATGGGGCGGTATTGGGGCGGTGTGCGCATGCGTGATGTGTGGGAGGTGGGTACAAGATGGCCGCCAGTGGAAGATGTGGGAGGTGGGTACAAGATGGCATGAGGTGGGTACAAGATGGCCGCCAGTGGAAGATGTGGGAGGTGGGTACAAGATGGCCGCCAGTGTCATGATGTGGGAGGTGGGTACAAGATGGCCGCCAGTGTCATGATGTGGGAGGTGGGTACAAGATGGCCGCCAGTGGAAGATGTGGGAGGTGGGTACAAGATGGTCGCCAGTGGAAGATGTGGGAGGTGGGTACAAGATGGCCGCCAGTGTCATGATGTGGGAGGTGGGTACAAGATGGCCGCGAGTAGTAAAATGTATAAAAGGAGTTGATTTTTAGGGAAAGGGTGTATTCAATCTGACTTACCTGACCTGACTTGATCAGCCAGCCAGCCAGCCAGTCCTCCTGCCTGCCTAGCCGCTTGTAATAATACTTTTACACCGTAGCAGTTGCTCACCAGCCTGGAGCCCATAGTCATGGCGTCATCATCATATTTAGAGAGGCTTGCAAAGTACCGTGTTCGTCTTATTGATGAGATGCAGCGTGTAGAAGAAATATGTTATATCCTTATGGATGGAAACATACTCCTCCAACAGCGTGTCGACGAAATCATGGCGGAGAAAACTTCTTCAGCCCAAAACACAGCCCTCATCGATGGTGTACTGCACTTACTTAGCCCCTATGCATTTCTAGCCTTCGTGGCGGGGTTGAAGATCACGGGAAATGACGAACTAGCGGATCTACTTGAAGCCGACGTTATACAAGATGAAGATATCTTAGCGATGGATACCACTACCGAACAGCGTACTACAGCTAGCAAACGTGCGTACACTACCCCAGAGGCGAGTACTACACCTGCCAAACGCGTTTCACGCTCCAAACGCCCCCGACTAACACCGTTAGTTATACCTGAGTCAGTAGTTGTTCCCCAGCAAGTGCCTGTGAAACAAGAGGTAGAACTTCCTCTGTCTGTCCAGGAGATTAATAATCTGATCCAGCAAGCTTACCAGGCAGCCCACAGGGACATTTGGGAGCTCTCACCTTATTTGACAGGGAGTGTGAAAGACGCAGAATTGCATTTGAATGCGGCGGGCTTTGGCGACAAACCCGGTAAGCATATTGCCCTGAACTTAGAGAGCTGGCAAAAACTGCAGACCCTTGATTACGCCATCGATGCAGTTATTCGCGACGACGGGCGTGATGAAGCGAAATTTCATGTGGGTGACGACATTTATGTGAGCTGTGCTTATTACAACGATGAGCTGCTCGTTCATATTCGTAAATGGCGTATGCAGTTAGATACGCAACAGCTCTTACCTTGTCCTCAGGGTGTCACTTTCAAATTAACAGCCTGGCGGAAGTTACAGAGTCTCGCAAGTTCCATTGGTTCAGCTCTGGTCTACCAGGTGTCTCACTATATTTACCTCAAGTACATCGATACAGTCTTGCAGCTCATCAGACCTAAAATTCCACAGCACACTCCAGTACCTTCATACGCAATGATCACTGAAGCACTGGAGGCCGTGACGGAGACGGAAATTGCCCTGAGAGTTGAAGCGGCTTGCCTGTCCAAAATTCCACGTGAAGAAATTATAACATACATTTACGTGCACCAAGGACGGAAAGCTGATGATGAATTCAAACAAGTCTTGATGGCGAATTATTGAGAACAAGTGTTGAACAGAACATTTATTACCATACACCTTCATTGAAGTGGTTTGAGAGCGTATAATTGTATTAAAACATTCAATATTCAGATATAATTGTATTAAATTCAATACCCTTGTGAATACGTTCATTCTATTTGTGTTGGAAAGCTGATGATGAATTCAAACAAGTCTTGATGGCGAATTATTGAGAACAAGTGTTGAACAGAACATTTATTACCATACACCTTCATTGAAGTGGTTTGAGAGCGTATAATTGTATTAAAACATTCAATATTCAGATATAATTGTATTAAATTCAATACCCTTGTGAATACGTTCATTCTATTTGTGTTAATAAAAAATAGTAGACGAAAATTACAAAAAAAAAAAAAATGCTTAGTGTTCATTCTTTTGTTCCCTAGTTCCAATACGTGTATTTTCATACCTTTAGGTCGTCGCGCATGCGCAGAATCACCCTAATTCAACCTTCCACCCAGTCCATTAGATAGCCCTTCAACCTTATCAAAAGTATCACGTACCAATGAATATCTAGCAGAAAAAATTTTTTTGGCTATCCCCAGCTCCAAAAAGGCTATTTTTATACCCCTTCACTGCCGCGCATGCGCAGAAGGGTGATAGTTCAATCCCATACCCAGTGCATCAGATGCCCCTTCACCTAAGCTTCAATTTGATACCTCACTCGCCCCCATTGGCCCATTAGGGGCTTCCCTAGATTGGCTGTTCCATCAACCTTCCCTCCTCCCGACCCCGCCCCCTTTTTCCCTGCCTTGTTTTCAATATTTAATTGTTAAAAAACATAGAAAATGAAAAAGTTTTTTTTGGGTTCCATTTTAATCTTTTTTTCCTTGTTTTTAAAATAAAAAAAAAATTTTTGGCCATGCCATCAACCTTCCCTCACCCCTTGTCCCCCCCTTCTAATCCCCCTTTTTCCGTTTTTTCAATATTTAATTGTTAAAAAATTGAAAAAATTGAATTTTTTTTTCTTTGGGGATAACAATGATGGGGTCTGATGTTAATTTTTGTGCTTTTAGAAGTTTCCTCTTCCGGTGAATATGGTTGGCCCTGAAAAGGGCCGTTAGTGTTACACCACCACAATTAGGCACGGTAGATTTTCTTTATCCCTCCTACATGTTTCCGGCAAATTGGACATTTTATTTTGAGATGGTTCTCGCCGGCCTCAGTGCAATGGCACATGTCTCCTACACACGTCAGTGTCACCCAACAACACGCACATAGGCATAAATGACCGCATGGCAAAACAGCAAACTCGCTTTCGTTATCTGTACATATGCTACAGCGTGATATTTTCTGCTCTTTATCCAGTTGTTCGTATTGTCTGTGAATCTCCTCGTCCATTTTAATCATGTCTTCTTTCAGTCCATTAATCAAGTTGTTCAGGCGAGTTATCTCGGCTTCACACCCACAGCATTGTTGTGGTGGAGTTTCGGCGGTAGTTGAAATCATTGGAATTTCACCAGGCGTTGTCGTTGGCCCACGTCTACTATTTAACCATGGCAGTTCATCTTGTAGTTCCTCATCAGTTGAGTCATTATCAGGTTCTTGTATGGTTTCCATCGTGCTTATTTCTGCGTCATGTTCATCCCTTAGTCTTTCCAATTGTGCATTTTCTTCGACAGTTCGCCGGAGTTCTTCTAATTCTTCTGTACTGCGTGTTAAGATGGTTGTTTCGTTTTCCAATTCCCTTTGAAAACTGGTGGTTACCATCATTCCATCATTTTTCTGAACGCTAACCAGCTCTCTGTGTTCTGTAGCGCCATTTCTCGGGTCCCTTGCGGGGTGATGTGTAAACAGCGCACGTCTTGTTGAATTCATGATTGTATGGGTGAATAAATGTCACAATATACACGTATTTATACTTTTAGTGGGCTGTGGGAGGTGGGTACAAGATGGCCGCCAGTGTGAGTCAGTGCAAGATGTGGGAGGTGGGAACAAGATGGCCGCCAAGTGTCATGATGTGGGAGGTGGGTACAAAATGGCCGCCAAGTGTCAATGAGTACAAGATATGCATGGCCGCCAAGGGTGAATGAGTGCAAGCTATGCTCACTGTATATGAGTGTGCTTTTGTTATCATTGTTCAAGCATAAAAATTTCCTATTTTTTCCATAAATCCGTTACAATTTTCTCGGAATTATGATAAGACTAATCCATAGTGTACACGTATTTTTTTAGCCAGGAAAATTAAATTATTTCCAATGTACCTGGGTTTTACACTACCGTACACTAACTTTATGATTTTTAAAATGCCTAAAAATTAATAAAATAATCATATATTCTAGCGTTAGGTTGTTAAATTTTTAAATATAACACTAATGAATTGCCTGAGTTTAACTTGTAATAAAATTTACAAGTGCCCTGACATTTATTGTAAAATGAAAAGCTGTTTATAATTGTTAAACAAACACACATATATTTTTTCTTCAGCAGCGTAGCACACGATACAACCAGAGTGTTTTCGCTGCGCGTGCGCACGTGTCTTACACTATAAATACCACATTTTTTTTAATTATTCACAATTAATCTGAGTGCTCAGTCATGGATTCACCCTTGGCTCGACTCATGGATATTGACAACACATCAGATTTGTTCACAAATCATGATAATCAAGTACAACGCTTCGATAGTATCATGAATTTGGTACACGATGAACCCCCATTACATGATATAATCAACCACTTATTCTCACCTTTACCTGAACCCCAGAACTACCCTGCACCAACTCATTGTGAACATCCTCCAGAAACATCGCCGCTGGATAATTTCTTCGCCTTGACAACAACCACACCGGATGTTACTCCAGATGTATACCAAAGTTTTGATAATATAGACGAGATGTTACAAACCATGTTAAAACCCCCAGAACCAGAGACGACAGAAGATGGAACCGATTCAAATGCCTCCTATCATTCCGGAGAACAACAACAACAAGCACCAGATGAAATTGATGATATAGACGAGATGTTACAATTTTCCTATGATTCCGGAGAAGAACAACAACAACAAAAGAAAAAAGATTTAAGAAGGCTGAGGCCAGACGCCGGAGAAAAGAGAAAAGATACCAGATTGAGGAGAAATAGGCTACATCAAGACAGGAAAAACAGAAAAGATGTGAGAACAAAGAGGCTAAGAGACAGGAAAATAAACCCAGAAAAACAAATCCAAGACGAAATCAATTATGTATGGACATTAACAACAACAACAACAGTCGGACGGACCACAGAACGCCAAAGAGAATTGTATATCCATTGTGTAGAATGCGCGAATCCATTTTCCAAATTCGCTATATTCCCTTGCGGACACCAGGGTATGTGTGAAAGCTGCATCAACAACCACGCTAACATACCATCGTGTGCAGAAGCGAATGAACCGATAGTTTGTCAATTGCTTCCTTTGACGTGTCCGGTGTGCGCTCAGAGAAGAAGACAACAGATCTTGTCAACAACGAAGTAATATGGCTATATTACATATATTCCAACGGTTTTTTTAAAAACCACCCAGCTGTTCCGAAAGGGTGAACTTCTAGCAAAGCACAAAATAATTTAACACGAGAATCACACCCCTGTGTTCGTTCAAAATAAATGCCCCACTCTTATCAAAATAAATTTCCCTTGCATACCGGGATCGTTATCTTGGCACTGTGTAATATTAAATTAATGGGGGCTATTCCCAACTTTTATCAAATAAAGTCCATTATACCCTTGCACTGTCATATTAAATTAATTAATTAATGAATGGGGAAAAACAAAATAAATCCTGTGTGTATATATATATAAGAGATTTGTCCTCATAAGGACATTTGATATTTGGCCAGGGATTGTTTATTTGAGTGAATGCAGTTTTAAAAAAAGAGAGGAAAATGTGGGACAATCTGTGCTTTCAAATTCATGTGCTATTATTTAGAAGTTCTCTTTCGGAGAAATTTATATTTTTACGTGTTTGTTTCACGTGCCCTAACAAGGGCATTTGATTATTTTAACGTGTTTGTTTCACGGGAAGTAGCTTACTTTCCATCTGCTGGGAAATATCCATAGGGAGTTCTTGTGCCCACATATAACACATCCACGTCTTCAAAATTCGGCAAATTGTTGAGCAAATTCGCTGCCGCTATGGTGTTGGTGCTGGTCGTACATGGTGGTGTAGGTAAGGGTATGGTAACCGGGATGTCCTCAAGGGGAAACGGTTTCTCCTCCCCCTCCTCCTCTACCTGCAACGTGGGTGGTGGTGACGGCGTTTTCGCTAATGACGTTGTTAACGCCGCAGGAGGAGGAGGGGTAGGGTTGATCGATTCCCCCATCACTCTACTCAATGTTTGAAACCAATTTGCTTCGTTCATGGTCGAATGCGCGGCCACTAACACCCCTCGAACATTTTCTGCCATCCGTCTCTCTCGTCGAGTGGCCTGTAAATAACTGCCATCTTCCAGCTTCAATGCTTCTTCCCATGCCAAAAATTCTTTCCGCCAAAACACTTTTATGGCTCTCTGCATCTCCTCCCTCTGTCTCCTCGAAATGTGTTTCCTGACACCGCTCATGTTATAAATCTTGCTCTGTCTGTTCTCTTTGGTGAAAAAATATTTTGTGATAGAGCGTTGGCAGGGGGTGGCAGTATTTATGTACTTTGCGCGGACCTCGGCGAAATCGTTCATGCAGAAACTTAAAAAACATTTTGGCGTGTGTTTCTTGGAATTTTATAAAAGGTGTATCATTTTACAATCAGCATTAGTCCCCGTAGAATTTTAGTTCGAATTCATCTCACATAAATCAAGCACTCGTATTAAAAATTTCAGCCGTATAGTCCCTTGTTTACGTCATAATTTTTAATTTTTAGTGGGTTTTCGAGCCGTCACGAAAATACAGAAAACCCCACCCATTAAAAAATAATTAATTTTCTTCGTTAAAAATAGAGCAAGTCGATCCCATATTATTCCATACGAATACCCTGAAAATTGCAGTTCGTTTCGTTCATGAGAACTATAGAAAAATTAACAAAACACAGCCTTTATTGACGATGAAAAAACACAAGCCATACCGTTTTTCCAAAGTCACGCGCTGTATAAGAACAGCTCTAGTCGATACGTATTTTTAATACTAGACAACGCTACAAAAGCGCGGACTGCATGCAGAGCAGTCTAAAGCTAATCTATAAGTTTCGTAGGAAATCATTTCGTTGAAAACACCGTTTGTCATTGCAGAGTACTGCCCCCTTATTCCATTAGGGAACCAAGAGTTATCCTTTTATTTGACTATTTTTTACAGCGGCGGTAGGCCTTGTTGGATAATCATAACCGAGGCTAATCCTTATAATATTTTATTTTTATTCTCGTAGGAGTCCAGACTATTAATTGATGTACTCGGGCAGCGTGTAAAAAATTAATTGCCGTGTCAAATTAAATTTCCCAGGGTATTTTTTTCTGAAAAAAATAAAAAATAAAAGCCCAGGCCAGATAGGGTTAATAATGAAAAATAGAATCTATCGCTCTATATATGTGTGTCGGGCCAGTATTTGAGTTATTCTTCATGATGGCCTCGCCGGGGAAAGAGCTGGCGTTCTTTCAAGTCACGTCTAAGGTCTTGCTTATTGTATATCAACATGAATTACACCTGATCGAAGAGCACCCGATCGAGGTGAAATTGATTTTAAGCCTGGCCGGGTGGACGCAATTTACACGGGTCTTACAATCCAAAGAACCCGAAGTCGATTTTTTACCTGTCGGTGTGGGAGTGTACCTGCGAAGGTGTAGAGAGAATTCATTTTTCCCTCGATTAGAACAGTACGGGGGTGGCAGTATTGTACTTTGGCCAGCCTTATGGGCGGGATTAAAAGCTATCATTCCCGAAGTGGACGATGCACTCTACCCGGAAGAAACCCAATCGATCATTACCCGTACGTTGACTCCGGGATGTACTATAATAATATACCCAGATCGCCTCGAGCTGATTGACGACGATTCGCGCTGCTGGTGTAGCCCCATGCCCGCGCGTGTGACATTATCGCCCGAAGGATGGACTACCTTGAAACGTGTGTTATTTGGTGATTTGGATGGACAGAGTATTTACCTGTATCAGGATGTATACATTTTTCGCGGCCCTTTTTTTGCCCGATTGATCTCTCTCAAACGAAACGGTGGATTTACGTTGGATCCCGATCTGTGGACGGGTTTACAACACATCGTTCCCGTGGTGGATAAAGTATTCTCGGCACTCACAGAATAGGGCCTATAAATACCAGGGGAAGAGAGAGTGTGTATCATTTACCCTTGGACATTGAGAGAGCAAACATGTCGCTATCACTACGTGCCATTTTGCCTCTTACACCGAGTCTGCGCCTATACGTGTATGCAGAAAAAATCAAACTGGTGCAAGACGATCTAGCTATTTACTGGACCCCCGCGGAAATGCTATGGAATCCGGTGACACTAGAGCGTGATGGGTGGAATAAGTTTAAACGGGTATTGCGCGGGGAATTGGATGGAGAGCTGATTCATCTGGATAATACCATGTACGTCTATACCGTAGCACCCCACCGCATACGGATAGGTCGGTACAAAGAAAATGCGCGCAGTATCACCCTAACTCTCTCTGTGTGGGCAGCCTTGAAGAAAATAATGCCTATTGTCGACCAATTAATGTCACCCGACGAACGAACTCCTGAACAATTAGCGTGGGTTCGGGCTATAGAAGAGGCGTTCGCTGAACCCCATGAAAGACTACATAAGGCAGAATTTTGTTTCTGTAAACCTACAGCCGGGCAAGAAAAAAGGCCTATATGTAAACAATGCAGAGCGGCTAGAAGGTCAGTACCACCCTGGGAAGAGGTCGACTCACATGGGACGGGGGCGAACTCACCCCGGGAAGAAATCGACTCACCTGTGGCGAACGAAGAGATCGACTCACCTGTGACGGACGAAGGGAAAAAAGTGCATGATGCGGCAGTCGGAGAAAAGGGAGACGTCTATTAACAAAGTATTAACTGATTTGTATTACAAGCCGACCAGTGCAGCTGCCTATAGTGGTGTGGAGGCATTGACTCGAGCCACCCAAGGTATTAGTCGAAGTGAAATTCGAGACTGGTTAAAAACTCAAGATACCTACAGTTTGCATCGAGCTGCCCGACGTCATTTTCGCCGGAACCGAGTCATCGTGGGAGGAATCGACGCGCAATGGCAATCGGATTTGGTGGACATGAGTCGATTTGCACCTCAAAATGATGGATACCGGTACCTATTGACGTGTATTGATATTTTATCCAAATTTGCCTGGGTCCTGCCCGTTCGTACCAAAACAGGAGAGAATCTGATACGGGCATTCCAGCAAATTTTCAAGACAGGACGCAAACCTCTTTATTTACAAACAGATGAAGGGACAGAATTTCTCAATCGACCCTTTCAAGCCTTTCTTAAGAAAAAGAAGGTATTTTTCTTTCATACGTACAACGAGACGAAAGCTTCGGTGGTGGAACGTTTCAATCGTACGTTCAAAGGGCGTATGTATAAGTATTTTACAGCCAAGAATACCCGACGCTACCTGGATGTCTTACCTCAACTGGTGCAAGGCTACAATCGGGCTTATCATCGCAGTATCCAACGAGCGCCCCGGGATGTGACAGAACGCAACGAACATCAAGTACGTACTACGCTGTACTCATCATCCAGTCCACCCTTGACGGCCCCCCGTTACAAACGCGGAGATACGGTGCGGATCAGTAAAGTGAAAGGACAATTTGAGAAAGGCTATTTACCCAACTGGAGTGACGAACACTTTGTCATCGTACGCCATAAACCACGACAACCCCACGTCTATGAACTGGAAGATCTACAAGGCGAGAGACTGCAAGGCACGTTTTACGAGACAGAATTACAACCCATAGTGAAAACACCGAAAGATTACTACACGGTGGAAAAGATTTTGAAAACGGAACGTCGACGGGGCATCCCCTTTCATTTCGTCAAATGGCAAGGATGGCCTCGTTCCTTTAATTCCTGGGTGTCTGGCCGTGACATGAAACGCCTATAAATTCGAACTGCTAGTACCACCCGGCTTCAGTATAGATGGTGGTACCATGGATAGAGCACGGCTCCCCGTATTGTTACAATCTCGAAAAGGACAAGTGGGTACTCTCGTGTGTGTCATAGTGCTTGTGGGTACGCTATTTACAGGGGTGTTCTACGATTTGTCGACCGTGTTAGCCTTTTTGAACACGCCGCGTTCTCCATCATCACCCCCCATCACTTCGACGACCACGTCACGGCCACCCAAGACGTCAAGAGTGCGCCACGTATCAACCCAGACCACACCACCGGCTACTCCAGCCATCACCACCACTCCATTACCCTTGGCCCGCACCATCGACCTATCCACCACGACGCCCCGTACTACTCCAACCACGCCAGGACGTCATCCTACGCCGTCATCCCTGAGAAGCGCTTCCACCTCATCACCACCCACACCTAGTACCACCAACACGCTGCTCAACCTATTTGCAGTGGATCCCCGTGAATCACCACGTTTACCACCACAACGGTATCCAATCGACTACGATCCCCGGTGGGATCCCCGACAACGCGGGTGGGCTTCTAACCGTCGAGCGCAAATCACCAAATAAGAAAAAATAAAAAAAAAAAAAATAAACTATGGATCCTCGATGGCAGCATCCTTTCACGTGTCTCATCGCTGGACCGACCGGGTCGGGAAAAACACACTTTGTTCAACGTCTCATCCAACATGGAGCAGCCCTGATTTCACCGCCTGTAGCTCGTATCCTGTGGTGTTATGGCGCTTGGCAGCCCGCGTACGAGGCACTGACCCGTGTCCCAGGACTCACCTTAGTGGAAGGCTTACCCCCTGAAGACATACCCCCAGACACCTTAGTGGTGGTAGACGATCTCATGACGGAAACGGACGGTCGAATTACCCGTCTCTTTACCAAAGGCAGCCATCATCGTCGGTTGAGCATCATTTACATTGTACAGAATCTTTTCAGTAAAAACAAAGAACACCGGAACATTAGTTTGAATGCTCAGTATGTAGTGTTATTCAAAAACCCCAGAGACGCGTCACAAATTACCCACCTGGCTCAACAGATGTACCCTAAGAACACGGCCTTTGTACGAGAAGCCTTTCAAGATGCCACTCAACCTGCTCACGGCTATCTCCTCATCGACTTGAAACAAGATACGCCCTCACCTCTGCGATTACGCACCCTGATTTTTCCCGGTGAACTACAGACGGTGTACACCCCCAAATGAGTGAGGAGGATAAAAGAAGAAGACCACGGACTGGAGCCTTCATTTAAGCATCATGTCTGCACGCGTACGCAAGCACGCCGCGGCATTGCACGTATTACGCAGCGCGCCTCCGGAAGTGGGCCGGGCCCTGGTGCGCGGCGCGGAGCCCGAATTGGTACGGTGTTTGTGTGAAGTGGCCCATAATGTGTTAAAAGGCAATGTCCCCCTCAGTGCTGTACAGAAGGGACACTTGCAACGGCACAAGGCAGGTCTCAGAACGTTAGTCAAGAAGACGGAGAGTTTGAAGAAAAAGAAACAGGTGTTACAGCGCGGTGGATTTCTCGGTGCACTCCTCGCTCCCTTAGCCGTTGGTGTACTGGGGCCATTACTCGGCTCCATCTTGGGAGGAGGACGCTAACATGGAACATACGAAAAAAATGATGCTGGTGGAACCGCGATTGTTACAGAGTTTACAATCGCCCTATCCCGTGCCGGCCACCGTGCAACAACTCCAATCTCTGGATGAAGAAATGAATACTATACTGCAACAACGTGGACTCTCCGATCACGAGAAAATTCAACGCTACCATCATACACTGAACCGGTACCAGGCGTTTATGGATCAATATAGAGGCGTAGCAAGTAGTACTAGTACTACGCCACCACCACCACTACCCACACCACTACCCACAACTACAACAGGGGCTGCTCCATCACCTCAGCTGGAAGAAGAAGTGTTGAGCAGTGTGCCTAAAGCCTACAAGACGCGAGCCCGTTTATTGTTGGACCGGGTGAAACAGCATGCCGATATGAGTTGGAATGCGGAAGGAAATCTACTGATTCGAAACAAAGTGGTACCGGGGTCTCATATCACCGATTTGATCAACGATATGGTACGGGCACGCAAACATTCCAAACCCTCGGGCTGGGAAGTGTTTGCTGAAGGCTTAAAAGACACGCACATCCCACAAGAATTGGTAGGCAATCCTAACCGTTGGGCCTTTATGGAGCAATCGAACACCCCACCCTCAGCACCACCACCACCACCAACACCCTCTTGGGAGCTGATGTCACCACCCAAAACACCAGCACGACGCTTTGGACGTTTCAAATCACTGCCACAACGCCGAGTGGCCGCCGCCTCCAAGGCCAGTCACTGGGAACCCTACTAATAATACTATAAAAACCGGTGCAGAAACCACAACCACATCAGTTGTCATCATGTTTTACCTGACGTTGCCCAGTAATAGCTCACTCGACGTGTTTCCTGACAACACCTTGACCAAGTATGTCACGCAATTACCTCAACCGTTACATTTATCGGGACGCTGGGAATGTGGACTGGTGGAGATTCAATACCCTTACTCATGGTACAACATACAACACGGAGAAATATGGTACGAAGTGGTCTACGAGAGAAAAAATCTACAGACTGACGCTCCCCGCAGGCCAATACGATACACCGCAGAAGTTCGTACGGGCTCTGAATGCCTTGATGACGTACAAGGCTCTACTGACGTTCACGAATGATGCATCACCCCTGTTATCCATGCGCTTGAAGAATAACCTGTGCTTCGAGGTCAACGAACACAACGAAAAGAGCTTTATCCGGCTGTCCCCGCTGGTGAGCGCGAAACTCAGTTCTAGACTACAGGAAATGTTACGGCTGTCTCACCACGTCGTCATGAAGGGTCCGACCAATGAGTACGGTTCCCATTTGATGGATATGAAAGAAGGCCTGTACGCACTGTACGTCTACTCGGATGCCGTGGACAGCCATATTGTGGGTGATATGAACACACCTCTGTTACGAGTGGTGCCCATTAGCAAGACGTATGGCGAACAAGCCACCCACAGTTTCAACCCTATCATGTTCCTGCCCGTACGCCATACCGATATCGACACGATCACGGTGGATATAAGAGATGACACGGGACGGCCGATCCCATTCGAGCGAGGAAAAGTGGTGCTGACACTTGCTTTCCGACAAACACGTTCTCCTCACTTCGTATAATAATGTACGTCCCTTACGAGTGCCATACGCCCAGCTATGCCGACTACTACAAAAAACAAACGGGAGGCGGCATGTCCATGTTTAGTGGGGCACGCATGCAACGTGGACATGGATTGGGAAACATACTGGGGAGTATCGTCAAAACATTCCTGCCCATGGTGACACGGGGTGTGAAAACGGTAGGGAAACAAGCGGTACAAAGTGGATTGCGCATGGCCGAGGATGTGATGGAAGGCACAGCACCCCGACAAGCCTTCAAACGCCGGGCTAAAGAAGCCGGGGGTGTGTTGCTGGCCAAAGCCCTTAAAAGACAAAGACTGACACCGCGAATAGTCAGTCGACGGCCCACTCACCGACGACGCACACCCCAGAGAAGGACTAAACCCCAGAAGAAGAAGAAGAAGAGACGTAATAGTAGTAGGAGAGACATCTTCGCATAATGGCCTTCATTCACTCCGAGTCATGTCCGTCTACCAACAGTGAATTGGATTTGTGGACTATTCCACCCACTCAACCCAGTGTAGCCGAAGGACGTTGGGTAGAACATCGACCCCTGGCTAGCCTGACGGGCGTGGGTCCCGTAGAATTTTCCATTCAAAACAATGATACGGCCTACCTGGATTTAGCCAACTCCTACTTGTACGTCAAAGCTAAAATAACGAACAGGGATGGGACGAACCTAGCGGTCGATACAAATGTAAGCCCGGTCAATCTTTGGCTGCACTCCCTGTTCCAACAGGTGGATATCAGTCTGAACGATAGACTCATCAGTACGTCCACCAATACCTATCCGTATCGAGCCTACCTGGAGACGCTGTTGTCGTACGGCAGTGATGCCAAACTATCACACTTACAAGCTGAGCTGTACCACAGGGATACACCCGGATACCACAACTATCTACTCCCTGGCAATACTGGGTACGCCAGACGCAAAAAATTAGCAAGCGAAAGCAAGTCCATCGATATGATGGGGCGACTGCACGCCGATCTGTTCATGCAAGATCGCTACATGATGAACGGTGTAACCATCAAGATCAAGTTGATCCGTGCCTCACCTTTGTTTGCCTTAATGGCCGGTGGGGCGGAAGCTCTCGAGTCCAAGATCATCATTGACGATGCAGTCCTGTTTGTCCGTACGGTAGATTTGCAACAGGGGGTGTTGCTGAGTCACATGCAAGCCTTAGCGAAAAAACCAGCCCTGTATCCCATCCGACGCGTGCAGACCAAGGTGTTCTCGGTACCCGCAGGGACGATGATGGCCAACAGAGAGAATTTATTTCTAGGAGATCTGCCTAAACGTCTTACCGTGGGGTGTGTGACCAACACCGCATTCAATGGAGCTTTGGCTGAGAATCCGTTCAAATTTCATCATTTCAACATCAACTTTGTGGCACTGCACGTGGCCGGCCATCAAATTCCAGCCCGACCCTTACAACCAGACTTTACTAACGGAAACTATGTGCGGTCCTACCTGAACCTGTTTATAGCCACAGGACAAAACAACCAGGACGAAGGCAATACCATCACTCGAAAAGACTTTAGCCGTGGGTACACATTGTTCGCCTTTGACCTCACCCCTACCTTGGAACACGATCATCAACTGGCTTTACTGAAGAAAGGAAACCTACGGTTGGAACTGCGTTTCTCCGTGGCTCTACCCAGCACCATCAACGTGATTTGCTACGCCGAGTTTGACAACGTCATCAGCGTGGATGCGCAAAGAAACGTGCTGTGTGACTTCGCCAACTAAACCATGGATACAGAACAGCTGACGCGCATACTCCAGCGAGATCCCAAGATCCCCTTTCGAGGTGTATTTCCACGCAATGTGTTTCCCATCCACTCCACCACCCCTGCAGCCTACATCCTAAATACAGACCCGAGGAGTGGACCCGGTGAACATTGGATAGCGGTGTACGTGGACACCCTAGGTGAAGGGGAATACTTTGATTCCTACGGACTTGCACCCCTCCATGCCGATTTGGTGAAATTCATGGACGTCTCTACGACAGAGTGGCGTTGGAATACGCAAAGATTACAAGGCCCCTTGAGTAGTGTGTGCGGACAATACTGTGTGTTTTATCTCACTCACCGGAGTAGAGGACATTCACTGCCTACCATTGTACATATGTTTGATGATTATTGTCAAGCCGAAGACCGGGATGTCCTCGTCTATGACTGGACGGCCTCTCGTTTTAATGTGCATGCTCCATTTCTCTGGTTAACTTAATGTACTCTGCGCGCGCATCTTGTTTTATTATTATTGTTATGACGTTGTTGTTCTGACGTTGAATAAAAATGATGATGAAAAAACACAATGATGGGTTTTGACTTTCTTTTTTTATTTAAGTCAACAAGCAAGGATATATACAAATATAGAATACAGGGTACAAATAGTAGGGGTATGTACACACATAGAATAGTAGTAGTATATACAAAAAAAAAAAAAAAAGTTTTGTCAGGAGTAGGATTTGAACCTACGCAGGGTATCACCCCACCGGCACTTAATACCGGCGCCTTAGACCACTCGGCCATCCTGACTTTTACAGTTTTTATAACTCGTGACTCCACAGTTATTAGTGTTCCACATTTTTTACAAGTCCAAGTAGGTAGTGCTCACACCGTCGGCCAATACTTTCCGTTTCGGATAAAAGAAAGTAAAGGCGTCTCGTTGCTGGATATAGGTCCGCATCTGGTGGTGCACCACCCGGAATCCTCGGTTGGTCCCACTGGCACTGGCCTGGCTCTGCAATACGCCCAGGTAGAGAGCTTTGTCGATGGCAGGGTCACGTCGGTTGACGCCTTTACAACTAAACTTGTTGTTTCCATCTCCTCCGTAACAATAGTAGGTCTTGGACGACAGGGCGATCATGGCATCTCCACTCCACTCTAGTTTAAACAGACCCGGCGTGCGCTTGTCGTAGGTGTAGTGGTCGCGTCGAGGTAGCCACAGGTCCCGATCCGCTTCATACTGGGCCCGTAACTCAGGTTTCACCAGGGACTCCCAATCGGCGTTGGAGACGGCCATGTAGGCCGAATCTGTGTCCATCTCCATCAACTGCCAGTCTGAGGGATTAAAATAGACACCCATGAAGTCGTAGAGAAACTGCAACATCCTCAGCTTGGCCACCTGATAGACCTTACATCCAATTTGGAGGGGTAAATTATACCGGATAGTCTTCTTGGCTGAAGTGACTTCATAGGTATCGTCATCGATGACCTCCACGGACCGAAACAGTGGGGAATTGACTTTTTTGCGGGCTTGGGTAGTCGTGCAAATGTTCACATTGACGTGCTTATCCTGATTGGTTACCGTTTTTCCATAATAACCATTGCCAGTGAGTTTCCAACATTCAGCCATGATGGCCTGACTCGGGTATTCATCACCTTGACGACGGGCCGCCGTGACGAGCTCGGCATTCTCCGCAAAACAAGCCTCGGGGACGTACTGTATCACTTGATAGATTTGAGTAATTTCCAAACCGTGCTTCATGTACCACTGCAGTAAGGGGGTGCCCAGCAATATTTTGTGCGCCCACATACTTCCAATCAACATGCGGCGTGGTTGAGGTAAACACTCGTGTTGCTCTGCGTAGGTGCGCATGGTCTCCCCAATATCATCCCGACCCACCAGCGTATTCTTGAAGATAGGCGGACACTGGGCGAAGAGGGGCTTGAGAGTGTCGGGAACATGCAGGTCGCATTCTACAAAGCCGTAGAGCTGCCCCGAACGAATGGCGTCCAACATCTGTGGCAGACTCAGCAGTCGCCGACGACTCAACGGGTACTCACGCTCTTTTAGGAACCGTTGTAAATGGGGGCGGGCCTGGCACATGGTGTGAAATTCACACTCCCACATTTCAATCAAATGGTATCCTCGCTCTTTCACATAATCTCCGTTGGCCACTACTTCCTCCCGTAATTCTAATGGTGTTTTCCCGCGTCGCTCATTAAAACGACCTGCGCTGAAATGACATTCGTGGCCGTGCCAGTAACAGCCATAAAACTGGAAAACAGTGGGTGTTCCTTGTACATGGGCAAACCCATCGACGGGGAGACGCCGATCGCCTATCCGCTTCTCAGTGGCGTTGGTTTGGTGTCGTATATAAATACCCCGTCGATAGGCTTCCCACTCCAACCACTGGTCGGCAAGATGTTTGTGAGGCAACCGTTGGGGTGTAAAATGACGCCCTTCCGCCAACCAACGTGTATAATGACCACTGGGCATAGGTTGGGCCAACGACCACAGGTACAGAGCATTGGCATCGAATCCAATGATTTTGGCAACGGGTTTTCCACTGGGGAGAGTAGTGACATCCTTCTCGTGGTAGCGGTGAAAAATAAGACTGGGCCCGCCCACAATGTTATCTTTTAGACAATTATGCATGTCCGCATCTTTCTGTTGTACCAGCGAGAAGTAAGTGGAACACTCTTGAAACAAATGGCGAAGGGCCAGTCCCGGTAAACTTAAGCACTCTTTAAAGATGTCCACGTGCATTTGGCGTTGAAAAAGTTGCACCATTTTCTCGGCCGCCTCCAGGAAAGGAACCACATCTAGGTTGTTGTACCATATGAGGAAATCTTCCAAGGTCTGCATATGTTCATCGTTCCATACCTGCTGTAGTTCACGGTACGTGTCTTCCGGACATTCCACTTGCTTCAAATCATCAAAGAAGGCGTGCCGAGATGGCAACTGTGTTTCCTGCAAACGGTCGAGCGATGATATATACGTGTAAGGGAACCTCCCTTTGGTTTGTGCACAGTTATAGGCCTTGACCCACTGATCATAGCTACAATTAGGAGCTAGGTAGTTGCGCACGTCCAGGAAATGCAGTGACGTAGTAGTGAGGGCCATGTGGTTGTTGATCTTCTTGATCACCGACTTGAGGGTATCGGACTGGGCCAAGTAAGGGTAGAGAAATTCCTTGACCATGTTTAAATCATAGCGTCCCGAATTAAAGCCGAGCACCGGTAACTGACTTAGGTATTGTAGGAACCGTAACTTCAATTTCGCCGCATACGGTTTCGGTAAAGGGACATCCCGCGCCTGCAGAGGCTGCGACTGCAGGGACTCCGACTCGGACTCGGATTCTTCATCATCGCTGAACGCTACACCCGGTACAGGAATGCGGTCGTCCAGTTGGTCCAGGACGTGCTGAAACTTCACCACCAACAATGCCGTACTAGCCGCACTGACTTGCTCTAAATACTCCATCATGCGGGTAATCAACTCATGGGAGTTCCCCGTGGACACGAAACACACCGGAGCAGCGTCATAGCCAGGTACGTTGCTGGAAATACTGACACTCAGAGGAATATGGCGCTGCGTCCACTGTGTTTTGGATGAAAACAGGTCCATGGGCTCCAAAATTGCTTCAAATTACAAGCGTCTAGTCCGTCATTCATAATCCAGCCGTCGTCCATTAGAGAATATCCGCGTCCATAATCCAAAGACCTATTCCATTTTCCATATAACAGTATTAGCACCAAATTCAAAAAGACAATCATAGTATACATAAACATAGGCTTGTTTCCTGCAAGAGAGAAGCGGTCAACAGTTTTCAATGATGCCGGCAAGACATCATGATGTTCCAAAAATATCAAATCCGTATCGCTGATCAGTATTCTTAATCCATAATATTCGTTATAGAGTCGTCATCTAAAAAAAAGATGTATCTCAGTCACGCTTTGATTGTGACTGAGATAGCACGCCCGGTAGGGGAAATAACGGTCCTCTTCCGGTATCTTCACACCCTCATCGGCCAGTTCCTCGAAAATAGTAGGTGCATTATGATACACTCCACCCGGATAGACTCGCTTGACACTGTTGTCACAGATTTTCTCGTGGCGATGTAATTTGGACGATTCTTTGAAGACCCGATGGCATTGGGCACAACTGAAAGACTGAGCGTACTGGCTCATATTGTGGATCAGCGAAAAATGACTCACGCCATTGTGGTCGAACACATTCACTTTCATCGTAGCAGCATACCGTTCTGTGGATCGCCGAACCAATTCAGCCACAAATGTATCGTCATCCTCTCGTCGTAATCGATAGACAAAGATATTAATATGAAACAGGGACTCCACGTCATCCAAATGCTTGAAGGGGACACCTCGGAAGTGCCGCTTATCCATGTCTTGCTGCTCTAAATATTCTTCCCAATAGCCATCGGCCACTGTGTCACAACTCCGGGAGTAACACTCGTCCACATGCACGGCCAAACACCGAAACAGACATTTGCGGTCTTTGTAGGGCCCCTTAAACCCTACTGTTAATGGATACAGGCCGTGTCGATGAAGCAACCACGGAGGCAGTAGTACAGGAGCACCGATAGGATGATCTCTCATTTTCGTGACGAAAAATGTGACGTTAGTCACCATTTGCACCAACCATTGGGTATTGGGGCGTTGCAACCGAGCCCATTCCAATGGATCCAACGTAGTCAATTGGTCGATGAGTGGCTCCAGAGAAATGTGATCCGTGATGGTGAGTGGCTGGTCAAACACATACGAATTATTACTCGGATAGAAATACCGCAGCTGGTCCGTCTTTTTGTGCCGTAAGATATACCCAAATGTCACATTCAATTTGAAGGCAGTGACCTGATCTGTAAAAATGTTCTCGGCGTAAATAGGAAGATACGTGAGGTCCTCCAACCGAAAATTATACAAGTCCAATAGACGACGGTCACGGTGGAAACAATGGCGTATGGTAGCCCAGTGACGTTGATAAATGTCCCTGACACGCTCATCTTCAGGCAAGACTTCAACCGGAGGTACTGCTGGATCAAAGGGAAAATCTTCTCCACGTCTCATGCTTTTCGGCTCATACAAGCGGATAGATAGGCTGGCTGGCGGGCTGGCTGATCAAGTCAGGTCAGGTAAGTCAGATTGAATACACCCCTTTCCCTAAAAATCAACTCCTTTTATACATTTTACTACTCGCGGCCATCTTGTACCCACCTCCCACATGGCGGCCATCTTGTACCCACCTCCCACATGGCGGCCATCTTGTACCCACCTCCCCCATGGCGGCCATCTTGTACCCACCTCCCACATCTTGCACTGACTGACACTGGCGGCCATCTTGTACCCACCTCCCACATCTTGCACTGACTGACACTGGCGGCCATCTTGTACCCACCTCCACATGGCGGCCATCTTGTACCCACCTCCCACATGGCGCCCATCTTGTACCCACCTCTCCCACACATGGCGGCCATCTTGTGCCCACCTCCCCCATGGCGGCCATCTTGTACCCACCTCCCCCCTGGCGGCCATCTTGTACCCACCTCCCACATGGCGGCCATCTTGTACCCACCTCCCACACATCACGCATGCGCACACCGCCCCAATACCGCCCCATTTTTGTTTCTGCGCACACTTATGACGTCACACAAGGTTCTGCGCATGCGCAGTGAGGCGCTACTTCGCCAATTTAGCCTTTGTATACTACTTCTTTTTTTTGCAGGAGAATTAGAGGATTTAAGTGGCTAACTTAAGTGTTGCCCCAAATGGCATCACAATAGGATAGATAGGGATAGATGAGTGAGGAGTACAATATATAAAGGGTTCTTTTGTTTAGACATTGCTGGACTGAATTAATCATACCAATGTTTCTGGATATTTTCAAAACTTACAGTTGCTGGCTTTGAATATTTAACTCTGAATAATTAACAACATCGATATGTTGGTCATTGTAAGTCCACTTTTCATTTGTTGTTTTTGACGCCTTTGCGAAAATTCATTATCTTAGATTTTCAGCATTCACAAGATCCCATTGTTTACTCTGTTTTGATAAAATGACTTAAGAACTTAGACAAAACTTCTACCGTTTCAGAGAAGGCGACTAGGTCAACTCCACATAACATAGTAGATAAGATAGTTCATTCAATTCCATGCAATCAACTGAATCATTCATCAAGTGAATTTCCAGATCATCAAAAAATAATATAAACAATGGTGGTGATAACTTCTATCCTTGTCTCAGTCCACATTCGCGACCAAAGAAGCCTGTTTTCGCACCGATATAGCACAGACAAGACTTGACTTGATCCTACAAATGATTTCATAATATTTAGAACCTTGCCCTTTATGAGAATTTATATCATAACCATTTCATATTATTAGAATCAAAATTTTATTTGAAATCATTGAAAGCACAATAAATACGTTTGTTTCTATCCAAATATCAGGAAGAAAGCCATATAATGTGACTACTACATCAACAGTGCCGTCTTCCTGCCTAAATCTAAACTGCGCATCTGATTTTTTTTTGCATTTGCCATCACATTTTACGATCCGAGTACATGTATTAATAATATTTAAAAAAACTGATTAACTTAGTACCCCAATAGTTATACATCATCTATATTTCCTTTCTTGTATATTGGCAATATACCTCTTTTCGGTCGCAGTGATGAGAATTCTATAACACTTGTGTCAAAACAATTATTACACGATTTGCCACGCTCTTGTGAAATGTACTTGTGTCAAGTGCAGGTGTTCATTAGGAGATTCCATTTCACAAGTCGGATGAGTCTGCTTTCATACAAGTAACAATCGAATAAAACAAACAAATAAATTACAAGATGAAATTTCCTTCTCAAGTTTAACTGTTATTTCCATCGGCAAATTGATTAACAAAGCAAAAAAAAAAAAAAAATAGGCATATATCCACGTAATTTCCCAACAGCTGACTCAGCTGACAAAATCACTCCCCATTTGAGAGACCACATAAACTCGTCGACTGACTTTGGCAGGATGACAAATGAGACGGGGGCATCGTCCCAACATCAGTGGACGAGATTTTTTTTCTTCAAAAAATGGGAGAAAGGTTGTCAAAGTTTAAAATATGTTTTCAACCTTTCATTGTAATCTTTGTTGATAATCAATTTGAGTAGTGCTATATAATAGAAATAATGTTTTCATAGGCGTGCTAAATGGTTATTTTACGCACGGTTAATGTGGGAGAGTTTATAAATTTTAGGGCGTGGGCTTCGCCCTTGCCCTAAAATATAAGCTTTTCCACACTAACTGTTCGTAAAATAACCATTTAGCAAGCCTATGAAAACATTATTTCTTAAATCCTCGAACAGCAAAGATCTCGTTAAACAGCTTTTCAAGAACAGGTGCTAATATATCTGACCTTTCTGTACAGAATTCATTTATTATGAATTATGAAAGACAGGGGTTTTACTCAACCTATCAAAGATGCGACTCGTGTTACACCCACATCTCAATCCTGTATATACCTCATCTTTGTGGACGATACCAGTAAAATAACGAAATCTGGAGTGCTCAAAGTGGGTATATCCGACCACTATCTGCAGTACTGTGTTAGAAAAGGCGTATTGCCTAATAAGATTCCACCAAAAATCATAAATATCAGATGCATGAAAGATTTTGATGAACAGAAATTCATAAAGGATACACGCGAAGCGCCATGATGGGTGATGAATATTTTCGACGACATCCAGGATGCATGGAATTAATTTCAAAAGCTACTGAACACCATCTGTGATATCCATGCTCCACTTCGTCAACGGAAGGTCAAAGGCCAACCTGCACCATGGATAACTGACGAAATTAGGACTCTTATGTATCAGAGAGACCATTTTAATAAGAAAAGAAAGACAACCAAATGCGCTTTGACCACGACCAGTATAACGTTTATAGAAATAAAGTCAACATTGAACTCAGATCAGCGAAGAAGGCCTATCTTGAAACTAAACTCATTGAATCCATGGATGGCTCTAAGAAGCTATGGACTCATTTGAAGCGTGTCCTTCCTTCGAAAGTTGAAGCAGAAACTGTTGAACTTCAATTCAATGACGAAACTGTAAAAGACAAGAAAAGTATGGCAGATGTTTTTGATAAGTTTTTTTAGAACAATAGGTGCTAAACTTGCAGTTACTGCCAATCTGCCAAATTTTCAGAATGTTCCAAAATTCAAATTCAAGCAGATAAACTCATGCCTTGTAAAAAGGGTTATCGGAAAACTCAGTTTTATAAAGTGTTGTGGTTTGGACGAAATTTACTCTTTGTTTTTAAAAGTGGCTTCGGAAGAAATCAGCCAATCTTCAGCTTATCTCTTTAACATGTCTTTCAAACATGGTAAAATTCCACACGAATGGAAATTGGCCAAGGTCACTCCAGTTCATAAAGATGGTGACCTCGCAGATCCCAGTAATTATAGGCCCATATCTGTCATTTCAAATGTGATGAAATTTTTTGAGAAAATTGTACACCACACATGCAGTTATACGCTCATGTTTCCTCCAGCAATTTACTGAATTTTCATCAGTCGGGTTTCCGCCCTGTACATTCTACTTCCACAACACTAATTAGTGCCACTGATCAAATTCTCAAAACATGGATAGGGGACAAACTACTGGGGCAGTATACCTGGACCTTAAGAAGGCTTTCGACACTGTGCGTCCTCAAATCTCTCTTAACAAGCTGTCAAGCTTTGGCGTAAGTGGCGTCGAGCTCAAATGGTTCTCTGATTATCTGGTTAGATCCCAGCTTGTAAATTTTAAGGGATGTTTATCAGAATCTGGGAGTGTGAATTATGGAGTGCCCCAAGGATCTATCCTTGAGCCCCTGCTCTTTATCCTATATATGAGTTACCTGATGTACTAACAGACTCAAAAGTTGTTTTGTATGCTGATGATACAACTATATTTTATTCAAATGAATCAGTTGTGCAGATCAATCAGACGTTGTCGCGAGATGGCTTAGGAACGTGTCTATTTGGCTTAGGAAAAACTGTTTAACTTTAAATGTCACAAAAACATAATGTATGTTGTATGGTACACGGCAACGACTAGCTAGAGTATCCAAGCTTGATGTTAAAGTCGATAGTAACCAAATAGAACAAGTTGAAGTTTTCAAGTACCTAGGATTATATATGGACTCTTGTTTGACTAATAAGGAGTATGTTAGCAAAATATGCTCAAAAATCTCACAGCGTCTCGGGGTACTCAGCAAGACCCGGAAGTATATCTCACAGGGCTGTACTAAGGTATTTACATCAATGATATTTCCTTTGTTCGATTATTGTGATACAGTCTGGTCAAACTGTGGTATAACACTACGTCAAAGGTTGCAAGTCCTCAAAATAAAGCTGCCCGTATTGTTCTAGGGCGGAGTAAACGCGAGCATGCTGCTGACATGATGACCGAGTTGTCTTGGACGGACGTACAGACGAGACAGGAACGGCACCTACAGGAAATGGTTTTTAAGTGTAAAAATAAGATGGTCCCTTTTTATATGTGTAATTATTTTAATCTAAATTCTAGTATTCATTCGTATGAGACAAGGCAACGAAACAATATACATTTAACTTAATGTGTCTCTGAAAGTAAAAAGAAAACGTTTCTGTATCGTGGAGCAGCCCAGTACAACCGCTTATCTAATGAAATGAAACTATGTAAATCTTTATCTAGTTTTAAACTTAAATTATATGTGAAATCGATCTCCGGGTAAATGCGCACTGTTGATAAAATGTTCAATATTGGACAACACAGTGTACTGTTTTCTAAATCAGTATATATCTTAACAAGATATTTATGTGTGTATATGCCACTATATATTCTTACTCTGTATAGATGTTTTATTGTTAATGATGGAAGATCATCCTGGAAATCAGTCGTATGTAGGTTGAGGATGTATTTTTAACCTGGATAAATAAATTATATCTATCTATCTATCTATCTATTATAATAGCAAGTCACTATCGTGGGTTTTATGGTTTTCCAAATCTGATATTGCAAGAAGCATTTCATCTATAGTGATTGGTACATCTATCTCTTCAATTAGTATATCACTTTCTTACGGATTGTCAGTCTTTATCATATTTCTGTTTTGAAATAGAGATTTCAAGAAATAACGAAACTCATGGCATTACATTTTGTCCAGGGCATGTTTGTCTTCTGTTATGTATATATTTCCAGAACTAGAATGGATGTTACCGCTTGATGTCACTTAATTTGGCAATTATCGCTCTTGTATATTTCCATTCTGTCTACATAATCTCTTATATACGGCGAAACAGAAGCGTCTTTATCTAATTCTGTGTGGCGGAAGTATAGTCATTTTTAATGTTGGACCATGGTACATGTATACTACAGCGCGTGGTAAAGCACATATTCTAGTGCTGATTGAGGATCCCATGTCGGATTCGAACTGAGAACCTTCACACTTAGAACCCTCAAACCCTCACCCTTAGAACCCTCACCCTTAGAACACTCACCAAATTACCAGTAGCATATACAGGCACTTTCATCACTCGGCCACGTCAGCTTGCACGGCATATCCACCGAAGTACAAAGTCAGATACACCTGAACACCAAAAACAAATAACACACAACTATTTCATATTTGAATGGACTTATCTCCAGATTTTTGTTGCACTGATTTGTACCCCAATCAACTTATTCGTTATTGTTCCGAATTCTCGTCAAAACATAACTGTTGCACTGTCACAAATTGAGTAGTTACAGAAAGCAACATAAATGACACAGGGTACAGGCGTGACCGGTGATAGAAACCTGAAGCTGTATATTTCATCTGAGAATCACCAGTTCTCCTTCTAAAATATAAAACAGCCAGACAGCAAACAATATCTTCTTCGATGTAGACTGATTTCAAAAATTCTTATTAAAGGAACTCTTTGGCATAAGCCAGAAATGTCATTCCGTTTGAGTTATGCTATACTTAGAGCACAGTGCACAGCAGTAGTATACAAAGCGTAAATTGGGTGGATAGCGCATCACTGCGCATGAGCAGAACCTTTGGTGACGTCACAATTGGGCGTGTGCGCATGCGTGTGTGTGTGGATGGTGGGTGCTGGGTACAAGATGGCGGCGTGTGTGTGGATGGTGGGTGCTGGGTACAAGATGGCGGCGTGTGGATGGTGGGTGCTGGGTACAAGATGGCGGCGTGTGGATGGTGGGTGCTGGGTACAAGATGGCGGCCTGTGTGTGGATGGTGGGTGCTGGGTACAAGATGGCGGCGTGTGGATGGTGGGTGCTGGGTACAAGATGGCGGCGTGTGTGGATGGTGGGTGCTGGGTACAAGATGGCGGTGTGTGGATGGTGGGTGCTGGGTACAAGATGGCGGCTGTGTGGATGGTGGGTGCTGGGTACAAGATGGCGGCGTGTGTGGATGGTGGGTGCTGGGTACAAGATGGCGGCGTGTGGATGGTGGGTGCTGGGTACAAGATGGCGGCGTGTGTGGATGGTGGGTGCTGGGTACAAGATGGCGGCGTGTGTGGATGGTGGGTGCTGGGTACAAGATGGCGGCGTGTGTGGATGGTGGGTGCTGGGTACAAGATGGCGGATTGTAGAAAAACGTATAAAAGGAGTCGATTTTTAGGGTAGGGGTGTATTCAATCTGACTTACCTGACCTGTCTGCCTGCCTGCCTGCCTGCTTGCCTATCCGCTTGTATGAGACGAAAAGCATGAGACGTGGAGAAGATTTTCCCTTTGACCCAGCAGTACCGCCGGTTGAAGTCTTGCCTGAAGATGAGCCTGTCAGGGACATTTATCAACGTCACTGGGCTACCATACGCCATTGTAATCACCGTGACCGTCGTCTATTGGACTTGTACAATTTTCGGCTGGAGGACCTCACGTATCTGTCTACCTATGCCGAGAGCATTTTCAAAGATCAGGTGACAGCGTTCAAGTTGAATATGACATTCGGGTACATTTTACGGCACAAGGCGACGGACCAGCTGCGGTATTATTATCCCAGCAATAATACCTATGTGTTTGATCAGCCGTTCACGGTGACGGATGCGATTTCTCTGGAGCCACTCATCGACCAATTGACTACGTTGGATCCATTGGAATGGGCCCGGTTGCAACGCCCCAATGCCCAATGGCTTGTGGAAATGGTGACCAACGTCACATTTTTCGTCACGAAAATGAGAGATCATCCTATCGGTGCTCCTGTACTACTACCCCCTTGGTTGCTTCATCGACACGGCCTGTATGCATTAACAGCAGGGAAAAAGGGGCCCTACAAAGACCGGAAATGTCTGTTTCGGTGTTTGGCCGTGCATGTGGACGAGTGTAACCCCCAGTGTTGTGACACAGTGGCCGATGGCTATTGGGAACAGTATTTACAGGCGCAAGACATTGACCCGCGGCACTTCCGTGGAGTGCCGTTCAAGAATTTGGATGACGTGGAAACACTGTTCGACATCAATATCTTTGTATACCGATTACGATGCGAAGAGGAGGGTACATTTGTGGCTGAATTGGTTCGTCGTTCAACAGAACGGTATGCTGCTACAATGAAAGTCAATGTGTTCGACGACAATGGCGTGAGTCATTTTTCGCTGATCTACAATATGAGCCAGTACGCTCAGTCTTGCCGGCATCATTATGATGCCAGTACGCAATATGAGCCAGTACGCTCAGTCTTGCCGGCATCAATATGAGCCAGTACGCTCGATGTCTTGCCGGCATCATTGAAAACTGTTGACCGCTTCTCACTTGCAGGAAACAAGCCTATGTTTATGTATACTTTTGTCTTTTTGAATTTGGTGCTAATACTGTTATATGGAAATGGAATAGGTCTTTGGATTATGGACGCGGATATTCTCTAATGGACGACGGCTGGATTATGAATGACGGACTAGACGCTTGTAATTTCAGTTGTGCCCAATGCCATCGGGTGTTTCATCGCTCCACCGACTTACAGCGCCACGAGAAAATCTGTGACAACAGTGTCAAGCGAGTATATCCGGGTGGAGTGTATCATAATACGCCTACTATTTTCCAGGAACTGGCCGATGAGGGTGTGATGATACCGGAAGAGGACCGTTATTTTCCCTACCGGGCGTGTTACGATTTTGAGGCCCTGTTGGAGCCCATGGACATGTTTTCAGCAAAAACGCAGTGGACGCAGCGCCACATTCCTCTGAGTGTCAGTATTTCCAGCAACGTACCTGGCTATGACGCTGCTCCGGTGTGTTTCGTGTCCACGGGGGACTCCCATGAGTTGATTACCCGCATGATGGAGTATTTAGAGCAAGTCAGTGCGGCTAGTACGGAATTGTTGGTGGCCAAGTTTCAGGACGTACTGGACCAACTGGACGACCGCATTCCTGTACCCGGTGTATCGTTCAGCGATGATGAAGAGTCCGAGTCCGAGTCCGAGTCCGAGTCCGAGTCCCTGCAGTCGCAGCCTCTGCAGTCGCAGGATGTACCTTTACCGAAACCGTATGCGGAGAAATTGAAGTTACGGTTCCTACAATATCTAGGTCAGTTACCGGTGCTCGGCTTCAACTCGGGACGTTATGATTTGAACATGGTGAAGGAATTTCTCTACCCTTACTTGGCCCAGGCTGGCACCGTCAAGTATGTCATAAAGAAGATCAATAATCATATGGCCCTTTCCACCACTACACTTCGTTTCCTGGATGTATGGAATTACCTGGCACCAATCACAGTTATGATCAGTGGGTGAAAGCATACGACTGTACCCAGACGAAAGGTTACTTCCCGTACACCTATATGACGAGCCTGGACCACTTAGAAGACACCCAGTTGCCACCCAGGGAAGCGTTTTACAATGACCTGAAAGGGGAAGATCTGCCAGAGGCCACCTACATCGAACTCCAACAAGTGTGGAACCGCCACAGCATGAAGACCTTGCGAGATTTCCTGATATGGTATAATAACCTAGATGTGGTTCCTTTCCTGGAAGCGTCCGAGAAAATGGTGCAACTCTTTCGTCGCTAAATGCACGTCGACATCTTCAAGGAGTGCTTGAGTTTACCGGGTCTGGCGCTTCGCCATCTTTTTCAAGAGTGTGCTACGTACTTCTCGCTGATACAGCAAAAAGATGCAGACATGCATGATTGTCTAAAGCAGAACATTGTGGGCGGACCTAGCCTTATTTTTCACCGTTATCACGAGAAGGATGTCACGACTCTGCCCAGTGGGAAACCCTGTGCCAAAATCATTGGATTTGACGCCAATGCCCTCTACCTGTGGTCGCTCGCCCAACCCATGCCCAGCGGGCATTATACGCGTTGGTGGGCAGACGGTCAACATTTCACACCGCAACGTACGCCGCACAAACATCTCGCCGACCAGTGGTTGGACTGGGAAGCCTATCGACGGGGAATTTATATACGACACCAGACCAACGCCACAGAGAAGCGTATAGGAGATCGCCGACTCCCCGTCGATGGGTTTGCTATACTCCACAATAAACCCACCGTATTCCAGTTTTATGGCTGTTACTGGCATGGCCACGAATGTCATTTCAGCGCTGGACGTTTCAATGAGCGACGTGGAAAATCGGCGGAAGAATTACGGGAAGAAGTGGTGGCGAACGGGGATTACGTGAAAGAGAGAGGATACCATCTGATTGAAATGTGGGAGTGTGAATTTCACACGATGTGCCAGGCCCTGCCCCATTTACGACGTTTCCTAAAAGAGCGTGAGTACCCCTTGAGTCGTCGGCGACTGCTGAGTCTGCCACAGATGTTGGACGCCATTCGTTCGGGGGACCTCTACGGCTTTGTGGAATGCGACCTCCATGTTCCCGACACTCTCAAGGCTCTCTTTGCGCAGTGCCCTCCCATCTTTAAGAACACGCTGGTGGGTCGGGCGGATATTGGGGACACCATGAGGACCTATGCGGAGCAACACGAGTGTTTGTCTCAACCTCGACGGATGTTGATTGGTAGTATGTGGGCCGAGAAAATCTTGCTGGGCACCCCCTTACTGCAGTGGTACATGAACCACGGTTTGGAAATTACTCAAATATATCAAGTGATACAGTACGTACCCGAGGCTTGTTTTGCGGAGAATGCCGACATCGTGACGTCGGCCCGTCGTCAAGGTGATCAAGACCCGAGTCAGGCCATCATCGCTGAATCTTGGAAGCTCACTGGCAATGGTTATTACGGAAAAACGGTAACGAACCAGGATAAGCACGTCAACGTGAACATTTGTACTACTGCCCAAGCCCGCAAAAAGTGAATTCTCCTCTGTTTCGATCCGTGGAGGTCATCGATGACGACACCTATGAAGTCACTTCAGCCAAGAAGACTATCCGGTACAACTTACCCCTGCAGATTGGATGAATGGTATACCAGGTGGCCAAGTTGAGGATGCTGCAGTTTCTCTATGACTTCATGGGTGTCTATTTTAATCCCTCAGACTGGCAACTCATGGAGATGGATACCGATTCGGCCTACATGGCCGTCTCTAATGGGATTGGGAGTCCCTGGTGAAACCCGAGTTACGGGACAGGTATGAAGAGGAACGGGACCAGTGGCTACCTCGACGAGAGCATTACCAGTACGATAAGCGTACGCCGGGCCTGTTCAAGCTGGAATGGGGTGGGGATGCTATGATTGCGCTCTCCTCTAAGACTTATTACTGTTACGGAGGAGGAGACGGAGAGGAAAATAAGTTTAGTTGTAAAGGCGTCAACCGACGTGACCCTGCCATCGACAAAGCTCTCTACCTGGGCGTGTTGCAAAGCCAGGCCAGTGCGAGTGGCACTAACAGAGGATTCCGGGTCGTCGACCACCAGATGCGCACCTATATCCAGCAACGAGACGCCTTTACTTTCTTTTATCCCAAACGAAAAGTGTTGGCCGACGGTGTGAGCACCACTTACTTGGACTTGTAAAAAACAATGTCGAACTATAACTGTTGATACACAAATGTAAAAGTCAGGATGGCCGAGTGGTCTAAGGCGCCGGTATTAAGTGCTAGTCGGCGATTGCTGTCGTAGGTTCGAATCCTACACCTGACAGAACTTTTTTTTGTACCTTAACCATACCACTACTATTCTATGTGTACATACCCCTACTATTTGTACCCTGTATTCTATTTGTATATATATATATATAGTGTAACCCATTCTTGTTGACTTAAATAAAAAAAGTCAAAACATTTTTTTGTGTTTTTTCATCTTTTATTCAACAGAACGTCAGAACAACAACGTCATAACAATATAACGTGATAATAATAAACAAGTGGCCTGCGCGCGCAGTACATTTTTAAGTTAACCAGAGAAATGGAGCATGCACATTAAAACGAGAGGCCGTCCAGTCATAGACGAGGACATCACGGTCTTCGGCTTGACAATAATCATCAAACATATGTACAATGGTGGGCATAGAATGTCCTCTACTCCGGTGAGTGAGATAAAACACACAGTACTGTCCGCACACACTACTCAAGGGTCCTTGTAATCTTTGAGTATTCCAACGCCACTCTGTAGTAGAGACGTCCATGAATTTCACCAAATCGGCATGTAGGGGTGCAAGTCCGTAGGAATCAAAGTATTCGCCTTGGCCTAGGGTGTCCACGTACACAGCTATCCAATGTTCACCGGGTCGACTCCTCGTGTCTGTATTCAGGATGTAGGCTGCTGGGGTAGTGGAGTGGGTGGGAAACACATTGCGTGGAAACACACCTCGAAAGGGGATCTTCGCATCTCGCTGGAGTATGCTCATCAGCTGCTCTGTATCCATGACTCTTAGCTGGCGTAGTCACACAGCACGTTTCTTTGCTGATCCACGCTGATGACGTTATCAAACTCGGCGTAGCAAATCACGTTAATGGTGTTGGCTAGAGGGGTGGCGAAACGCAGTTCCAACCGTAGGTTTCCTTTCTTGAGCAAAGCCAGTTGATGATCGTGTTCCAAGGTGGGGGTGAGGTCAAAGGCGAACAATGTGTACCCATGGCTAAAGTCTTCTCGACTGATGGTATTGCCTTCGTCCTGGTTGTTTTGTCCTGTGGCTGTAAACAGGTTCAGGTAGGTCCGCACATAGTTTCCGCTAGTAAAGTCCGGTTGTAATGGACGGGCTGGAATTTGATGGCCGGCCACGTGCAGTGCCACAAAGTTAATGTTGAAATGTTGAAATTTGAACGGATTCTCAGCCCAATTTCCATTGAATGCGGTGTTGGTCACACACGCCAGGGTAAGACGTTTAGGCAGATCCCCTAGAAATAAATTTTCACGATTGGCCATCATCGTACCTGTGGCACAGGGAACACCTTGGTCTGTACGCGTCGGATGGGGTACAGGGCTGGTTTTTTCGATAAGGCTTCCATGTGACTCAGCAACACGCCCTGTTGCAAATCTACCGTACGGACAAACAGGGCTGCATCTTCAATGACGATCTTGTAATGGATATCCCCCTCTCCACCGGCCATTAAGGCGAACGTGGGTAAGGACCGGATCAACTTGATCTTGATGGATACACCGTTCATCATGTAGCGGTCTTGCATGAACAGATCGGCGTGCAGTCGCCCCATCATATCGATGGACTTGCTTTCGGTTGTCATTCTTTTGCGTGTGATGAACCCAGCATTGCCACCGGTTATGTTGTCCAGGTATCCGGGTTTATCCCTGAAGTACAGCTCAGCTTGTAAGTGTGATTCTTTGGCATCACTACCGTACGACAACAGCGTTTCCATGTAGGCTCGGTACGGGTACGTATTGGTGGACGTACTGATGAGTTTATCGTTCAGACCTATATCCACCTGTTGGAACAAGGAGTGCAGCCAAAGATTCACCGGGCCTACTATCGCACCGTCCTCTATGTCCGTCCCGTCCATGTCCGTTATTTTGGCTTTCACGTACAAGTAGGTGTGGGCTAAATCCAGGTAGGCCGTATCTTTGTTTTCAATGGTAAATTCCACGGGACCCGTCCCCGTCAGGCTAGCCAGGGGTCGATGTTCTACCCAACGTCCTTCGGCTACACTGGTTTGGGTGGGTGGAATAGTCCACAAATCCAATTCACTGTTGGTAGACGGACACGACTCGGAGTGAATGAATGCCATTATGCGAAGATGTCTCTCCTACTACTACTTCTCTTCTTTTTCTTCTTCTGGGGCTTAGTCCTCCTCCTCTGGGGTGTGCGTCGTCGGTGTGTTGGACGTTGAATGAATCTGGGCTGTGTCGGTCTTTGTCTTTTAAGGGCTTTGGCGATCAAGACGCCGCCCGCTTCTTTAGCCCGTCGTTTCAAGGCTTGTCGGGGTGCTGTGCCTTCCATCACATCACCCGCCACGCGCAATCCACTGCGTACCGCTTGTTTTCCCACCGCTTTCACACCCCGTGTCACCAAGGGTAAAAACGTTTTCACAATGCTGCCCAGTATGTTCCCCAATCCGTGACCTCGTTGCATGCGTGCACCGCTAAACATGGGCAAGTTTCCTCCCGTTTGTTTCTTGTAGTAGTCGGCATAGCTGGGCGTATGGCACTGGTAAGGCACGTACATTATACGAAGTGAGGAGAGCGGGCTTGTCGGAAAGCAAGTGTCATCACCACTTTTCCTTGTTCGAATGGGATCGGGCGTCCCGTGTCATCTCTTATATCCACCGTGATCGTGTTGATATCGGTATGTCGTACGGGCAGGTACATTATATGGTTGAAACTCTCGGTGGCTTGATCACCATACGTCTTGCTAATGGGCACCACCCGTAACAGAGGTGTGTTCACATCACCCACAATATGGCTGTCCACTGCGTCCGAGTAGACGTACAGTCCGTACATACCTATTTTCATATCCATCAAATGGGTACCGTTGTCAATGGTGGGACCCTTGTAGACGCGCTGAGGCAGCCGTAACATTTGCTGTAGTGTAGGACTGAGTTTCATATCCACGTTAGGGGTCAGCATGATAGTGCTCTTGTCGTTGTGAGCGTTGACATCGAAGAACACGTTTCTCTTGAAGCGATGGGCTATCAGGCGTGTTGCACTACCCGCGCTCTCCTTTAGAGCCTTGTACTCCAACAAGGCCATCAGACCCTGTATGAACTTCTGGGGCGTATCGTATTGGCCTTTGGGGAGAATGAGTTTGTAGATTTTATCTTCGTAGGTCACTTCGTACCATATTTCTCGGTCTTGTACGTTGTACCATGAGTAAGGGTATTGAATATCCACCAGTCCACATTCCCATCGTCCCTGTAAATGTAACGGTTGGGGTAATTGAGTGACATACTTGGTCAAGGTGTTGTCAGGAAACACGTCGAGTGAGCTATTACTGGGCAACGTCAGGTAAAACATGACGACGACTGAGTTGTTCTGGCTTCTGCACCGTGTTTTATAGGGGGTGACCTACCCCTTAGTAGGGTTCCCAGCCCTTGGGCGCCTTACCTCGGCGTCGTGATCGTCGTGGCTGTGGTGTGGTCGGTATAGGGGTGGCATAGGGGTGAAAAGAACGATCCCGCCGTGAGGGTGTTTTGGGTGGCGTGTGCGGTTGCCATTCACGTTTCCAGGTATGGGGACGTCGAGAGGGTGCTTGCATCCACTTCCAGCGTTCACGATTTCCTACCAATTCTTGAGGGGTGTGTGTGTCTTTTAACCCCTGAGCAAAGGCTTCCCAGCCCGGTGGATTAGAGTGTTTGCGAGAACGGACCATATCGTTGATCAAATCGGTCATATGAGACCCCGGCACCACTTGGTTGCGAATCAGCAGTTTTCCTTCCGCGTTCCAACCCATATCGGCATTCTGTTTCACCCGGTCCAACAATAAACGCGCCTTGGTCTTGAAGGCTTTAGGCACACTGGCCAACACTTCCTGTTCCAGCTCAGGTGAGGCCGAGGATGACGGTGGTGGTGGTGGGGATGGGAGTGTTGTGGGCGTTGTGGTGGGGGTGGTAGGTAGTGGTGGCAGTGTACTAGTACTCCCTCCTCTATATTGATCCATAAACGTCTGGTACCGGTTCAGCGTATGATGGTAGAGTTGAATTTTCTCGTGATCGGGGAGTCGACGTTGCAGTATACTATTCATCTCTTCATCCAAAGACTGGAGTTGTTGCACTGTGGCCGGTACGGGATAGGGGGATTGCAAACTCTGTAACAGTCGAGGTTCGACCAGCATCATTTTTTTCGTATGTTCCATGTTAGCGTCCCAAGATGGAACCTAGTAACGGACCCAGTACAGTAGCGGCTAAGGGGGCCAGGAGTGCACCGAGAAATCCACCTCGCTGTAACACCTGTTTCTTTTTCTTGACACTCGCCGTCTTCTTCACCAACGTTCGGAGACCCGCCTTGTGCCGTTGCAATTTCCCTTTCTGCAGAGGACTGAGTGGAACATTGCCTTTTAACACATTATGGGCCACTTCACACAAACACCGTACCAAGTCCGCATCCGCGCCGCGCACCAGGGCCCGGCCCACCTCCGGTGGCGCGCTGCGTAATACGCGCAGGGTCGGCGCGTGCTTGCGTATCCGTGCAGACATGATGAGGAATGACGACTAGAGTGCCTTGTCTTCTTCTTTTATCTTTTCTCATTTGGGTGTGTACACCGTCTGCACCTCGCCGGGAAAAATGAGGGTACGCAATCGCAGGGGTGAGGGCGTGTCTTGTTTCAAGTCGATGAGTAGATACCCGTGCGCAGGTTGGGTCGCATCTTCAAAGGCTTCTCGTACAAAGGCCGTGTTTTTAGGGTACATCTGTTGGGCGAGGTGCGTAATTTGGGAAGCGTCTCTGGGGTTTTTGAATAACACCACATACTGAGCATTCAAACTAATGTTCCTGTGCTCTTTGTTCTTACTGAAGAGATTCTGTACGATGTAGATGATGCTCAACCGACGATGATGGCTGCCTTTGGTAAAGAGACGGGTGATTCGACTGTCCGTTTCCGTCATGAGATCGTCCACCACCACCAAGGTGTCTTGGGGTGTATCCTCAGGAGGTAAGCCTTCCACTAAGGTGAGTCCCGACACACGGGCCAGTTCCTCGTTCGCAGGTTGCCAAGCTCCATAACACCACAGAATGCGAGCTAGAGGCGGTGAAATGAGGGCGGACCCATGTTGGATCAGACGTTGAACGAAGTGTGTTTTTCCCGACCCTGTCGGTCCAGCGATGAGACACGTGAAAGGATGCTGCCACCGAGGGTCCATAGTTTTTTTATTTTATTTGGTGATTTGCGCTCGACGGTTAGAAGCCCACCACCGTTGTTGGGGATCCCACCGGGGATCGTAGTCGAATGGGTACCGTTGTGGTGGTAAACGTGGTGATTCACGGGGATCCATTGCAAATATGTTTAGCAGCGTGTTGGTGGTACTAGGTGTTGGTGGTGGGGTGGAAGGATCGTCGCTTCTCAGGGATGACGTAGGATGACGTGGAGTTGGAGTAGTACGGGACGTAGTGGTCGTCGTCGTGGATGGCTGGATGTAGCGGGTAAAGGGTAACGTGGTGGTGGTGGTGATGGCTGGAGTAGACGGTGGTGTGGTCTGGGTTGATACGTGGCGAACCCTTGACGTCTTGGCTGGTGTAGGCAGCGTCGTGGTCGTCGTGGTGGTGGATGACGGAGATGTGGAACGCAGGGTGTTCAAACAGGATATCACGGTCGTCAAATCGTAGAACACGCCTGTAAATAACGTACCCACAAGCACTATGACACACACTAGAGTACCCACTTGTGCTTTTCGAGTTCGTAATAGTAAGGGTAGACGTGTACTATCCATGGTACAATCCTACACTGAAGGCGGGTGATGATAGGGGTTAGAATTTATAGACGTTTCATGTCACGGCCGGACACCCAGGAATTAAACGAACGAGGCCATCCTTGCCATTTGACGAGATGATAGGGAATGCCACGGCGATGTTCCGTTTTCAAAATCTTTTCCAGAAAGTAGTCTTTCTGTGTTTTCACTATGGGTTGTAATTCTGCCTCGTAAAACGTGCCTTGCAGTCTCTCTCCTTGTAGATCTTCCAGTTGATAGACGTGTGGCTGTCGAGGTTTATGGCGAACGATGACAAAGTGCTCGTCACTCCAGTTGGGCAAGTAACTTTTCTCAAATTGACCTTTCACTTTACTGATCCGTACCACATCTCCACGTTTGTAACGGGGTGCCGTGAGTGATGGACTGGATGAGTACAGCGTAGCACGCACTTGATGTTCGTTGCGTTCTGTCACATCACGGGGAGCTCGCTGGATACTGCGATGATAGGCGCGATTATACCCTTGCACCAGTTGAGGTAGTACATCGATGTAGCGTCGGGTGTTTTGGGCAGTAAAATACTTGTACATTCGGCCTTTGAATGTACGATTGAAGCGTTCCACCACAGAAGCTTTCGTCTCGTTGTACGTATGAAAGAAAAATACCTTCTGTTTCTTAAGAAAGGCTTGAAAGGGTCGGTTGAGAAATTCTGTGCCTTCATCTGTTTGTAAATAAAGAGGTTTGCGTCCCGTCTTGAAAATCTGCTGGAAGGCTGCTATTAGATTCTCTCCTGTTTTGGTGCGAATGGGTAGTACCCAGGCATACTTGGATAGAATATCGATACAGGTCAATATGTACCGATGTCCATCATTGTGAGGTGCAAATCGACTCATGTCCACTAAATCCGCCTGCCATTGCGCGTCTATACCGCCGACGATCACTCGGTTACGGCGAAAATGGCGTCGGGCTGCTCGGTGTAAACTATAGGTGTCTTGGGTTTTTAACCAGTCTCGAACTTGAGTTCGACTGATGCCTTGAGAATGGGCAGCTCGAGATAGCGCTCCCACAGCGCTATACGCGGCTGGACTGGTAGGGCTGTAATACAAATCGGTTAACACCTCGTTAATCACTGTAGACTCCTTTTTTTCCTTTCGGGACCGCTGCTTCATCACGGACTTTTTCTTCTTCATCGTTCTGGGTCGTCCCCGTCATGTGTGTGTGGGTGGCTTCATCTGGTGACACTGACACTCTAGCCTCTGTGCATTCTATAGATATAGTACTTTCCCCATCATCATCAGATTTTTTTTCATAAGGTTCACTCAGCGCGTCTTCCATAGCACGAACCCACGCTAATTGGTCGGGTGATCGGTCGTCCGGTGTAAATAACTGGTCCACAATAGGCACTATTTTCTCCAAGGCTGACCACAGAGAGGGAGTTAGGAGGAAACTTCGCGCAGGCTCTTGGTAGCGGCCCACACGTGGGAAGAGGGCGGTACGGTATACGTAGATGGCATTGTCCATGTGGATGAAGTGTCTGTCTAACTCACCGCTCAACACCCGTTTAAATTTAGTCCAGCCATCACGCTGTAGTGTCACCGTATTCGATAGAGTCTCAGCGGGCGCCCAGCAAATCGCTCCACCATCTTCCACCAGGGTGACTTTATCTTCATAAACGTATAATCCCACCTGGTAAGGTGTAAGAGGCAGGATAGCTCGTAGTGACATGCTTGCTCTAAATGTCGAACGGAGAATGACACACACTCTGTCTCATCCCCTGTATTTATAGGGTCAGGACCTATTCTGTGAGAGGCGGCTCCTGTGGAGAGAGTACTTTATCGACCACGGGAACTACTTGTTGTAAAGCCGTCCAGAGATCGGGGTCCAGAGTAAACCCCCCTCGCTTGAGACATAGAAGTTGCGCAAAATACGGTCCGCGGAAAATGTACACGTCGTCACACAGGTGAATACTATCGCCATCGAGATCGCCGCATAACACACGTTTCAAAGTAGTCCAGCCTTCCGGAGATAAAGACACACGGGCCGGTTCCGATGTACACCAACACCGGCTATCGTCATCAAACAACTCGACGCGTTCGGGATATAATAATAGCGTACAATCCGGGGTAAGTGTACGCGTAGCTAGAAAATTGGCTTCAGGGTAGAGTAGATCATGCACGTCGGTGATAATAGCTTTCAGCGCCTGCCATAATGCCGGTCGAAGTACAATAGCGGCACCCCCACACTGCTGTAGCCGCGGAAAAAAAGAATCCTCTCTACACCTCCGCAGGTAGACACCGAGTCCCACATGCATAAACTCCACTTCGGGTTCTTTTCCCTGTAACAACCGTGTTAATAGAGCCCATCCTGGTAAACTTAAACATAATTTCACTTCTGTAGAGTGTTCTTTGATGAGCTGCACTTCATGATCATACACGATTAGAATTACATCAGACGTCAGTTGAAAAAAAGCGAGCTCCTTTCCGGGCGCTGCCATAATGATGAATGACAAAAATACCGGGCCAGGCAAAATTATATATATACCGATTCTTGCTAATTTGAATAAAAAAATTGTAAATAAAAAAAATACGCGTACCTTGTTCTAGAAAAATAATTAAAATTGACAAATGCAATTTTTGTAGGCGGACCCAGAGTGCATAAATTCATATTCTTGAGTAATTAACATGATAAAATAAAATAATATCATTGCTGGCATAGTATATCAAGTCATCATAATTACCCGAACAATCCATAGTGCTCTCAGATAGCCAAACCCTATACTTGCAAAGCCATACTATATAATGTAATAAATCCTATACGTACGTGAAGGTACTTTTTTAATGCTAAACTGTGTGCCCATAGTACGCTTACTACTGGCGAGAGGGTTCCCGATTCTCCAGCGAACTCAGGGCCCCTTTTGAGACAGCTTATAAATTTTAGGAAACGTTAATTCAATGAAACAATTAATTAAATAGGTAGCCAATATCCTTTTCATGATTCTACCTCAATAAAACAATGTAATTCATACGACAAACACATTTAATAAAATTACCAAATAGCATGAATTGAAAAAAATGTGCTTTAATTTTTGGTGCAAAAAAAATGGGACGCAACTCTGTTTTGACACCAAAAATTCAATCGAAGCGGGGCACGTTGTGTTTCTTGCCGTGAAATGAAGGGTTTGTTTTTATAATTTTCTACAGTTCTCTTTCGATAAACGCGCTGGAATTTTCACCGAGGTAGTATAAGATTGTAAGTCATAATCTGGACGTATTTTTAGCCAGGAAAATCAATTTATTTTCAGTGTAGCGGGTTTTCCAGACTACCGAACTTTCACATTAGGCGTGTAAAATTCACTAAAAATCATACAATAACAACATAGTCGAGCGTTAGGCGGCTAATTTTTTTACATACTATACCATGAATTATCTGAGTTCAATTGGAAATAAAATATATACGGGACTGACATTTTATTGTCAAATAACAGCCTTTTATAAATGGAAAAGAAACACACGCCGAATTTTCAAGGCCTCCAGATAGACACACAATCCTAACGATTTCGACGACGTCCGCGCGTTGTCTATATATATCGCGGCCAGATTCATAGGCCCATTGCAAAACTTTTTTGACTGCCAATATGAAGATGAAGCCAGCCAAGATATCAGCCACGCCGAGAAGACCCAAATTATCGAGACGGAAGAGAAGAACAATGGTACGGGAAATCAAGGAGTTTTGGAGGAGGGAGTTTACGGGGTGGGCAGCCATGCTTACAAACCAAGAACCAAGGCACAGCACCACCGCCGACAACGTGCGAAATTTATTAAATGCAGCCACAACCACGATCAACGAGGAGGGATGGTTCCACCTATTGCGGGAAGTGATGGAAGACATCCACACCATCCCTCCTCCGGCATCAACAACAGCGCCCCAACCATCGCCCCGGGATGATGTATTCGAGAACCTGAGGGGAGAGCGGATATTCCTCCAGCCACCGGCAACAACAACAGCGCCCCAGCCCCGGGAGGAGGAGGATGTACCATCACCCTTCCCTCTGGAAGACCTGCCCTCCTCCCTGGAAGACGACGACGAGCCCCTGATAATATGGGAACAACCGCCACCGACCGTCGCCGCTGCCATCTTCATGAATGGGCACCCCCTGACCCCAGACGTCGATGAAGATGGTATGCTCAGTCCTTACCGATACTTCTCGGTCAGTCAGATGGGGAAGTAAACAGGCAAACTCCCCACCCTGAATAAAACAGGGCAACAAATTTGAATCCAACCGTTCTTTTCAGAACGAACAAATGCTTCGAAAGAGGATAAGCTTTCTAACTGGCACATCAATTTCAAAGCATACAGCCCCACCCCTTTTTTATTTTTTATTAGCAATGCATCACCAAAAAACAACAATCCCTGCCCGATATCAAATAGTCCTTGTGAGGACTGATCTCTCTTATAATAAACACAGAATTTTTTCTCTCTCCCATTAATTAATTAATTAATCCGAACAATAACGGACTGACATTTTATTTTTTTATTTTAATATATTACAACCCGAATAATAACGGGCTGAAATTTATTTTGATAGAGAAGTTATTCGAATGATAAAGGGGACGGACAATTTATAGCACAGGGATAGGTGTGGGAATCTAGTGTTAAATTTTTGTGCGTTATTAGAAGTTTCCCTTTCGGAAAAGATGGGTGGTTATAAAAATAACCAGATATGTAATAAGCCATTACATTGTTGACAGGGTTTGTTGTTGACGCTGTGTTCTATCAGCACAGACGGGGCATGTCAAGGGAAGTAATTCACACATTCGGGGCTTGTTGGCTTCTGCGCACGTCGGAATCTGGGCGTAACGATGAATACACGTTTCACATAAAGCCTGATGCCCGCACGGGAAGATCGCAAATTTTGCAAATTGGTTAGTGCATTCCACACAGGATAAATATAAGGCGTGTTGACGTTCTGTGTTGGACCCCAGTGTTGTTGTTGCTATCGACCAAACATAATGCATCTCGTCTTCATTTTGGCTTATTTTCCTGTCTCTGACTCTGTTTGTTCTGACGTCCTTCGGATTTTTTCTCACATGTTGCCGATTTCGAGTGGTTCTCACGTCTTTTCGATTTTTTCTGTAGTCTGCCCGGTTTCTTCTGGAATCTTTCCTCCTCTTTTGGGATACTGTCGTGTCTTCCCTGTTCTCCGCATGCTCATCTTCGTCTGAAGTGTCTGTTGTCTGGCTTCTGCTTTCTTGTGCCATTTCTCCATCGGCTTTTTTTTCTTTAGCTTGTGGTGTCAACAGACTGTCTAACATGCAATCTATGTTGTCAAAACATTGGTATTCGTCAACATCCGGTGTAGCTGCTAGGGCGAAGAAGTTACTCAGCTGCGATGTTTCTGGGGGGTCTTCACAATGGGCTGTACTTGGTAGAGGATAATTCCGGGGTTCAGGTGGTGGTGAAAATAAATCTTTCATTATAGCATCCAACCAGGGTTCGTCATGTACCAAATTAATGACGTCGCCGAGCAGTTGTACAACATCATTTGGGGTGAAGTCTGATTTGTCAATATCCATGATTTCAACAACCAGGGGTGCCTGCATGACTAGGCACTGAGGCTAATTGTGAATGCCTGAAAAAAAACTGCGCGCTATTTATAATGTAAAAGCGCGGACCGTAGCGACAACACTCTGTCGTCTGCTACACGGACGCTGCGAAAATCTGTGTGTGTGTGTTTCTTTTACAATTATAAACGGCTGTCATTTTACAATAAATCAGGGCCCGTATACATTTTATTTCCAATTAAACTCAGCCAATTCATAGTGTAATATTTTAAAAAATTTACCAGCCTACCGCTCGACTATGTCGTTATTTTTAAGAATTTTATCCATTTTAAACCCATAAGATTATGGTACAGTAGTGTGAAAAACACCGTACACTGGGAAATAAATCGGTTTTCCTGGCTAAAATACATCCAGACTACAGCTTACAATCTTATAATATTACCCTGAAAATTCCAGCGGGATTATCGAAATAAAACTTTTGGAAAAAATAAAAACTTTGGGAAAAATAAAACACACCATTTTTTTAGCAGATACCATAATCTTGCACTGACTCACACCGGCGGCCGCCATCTTGTACCCAGCACCCACCATCCACACGCCGCCATGTTGTACCCAGCACCCACCATCCACACACGCCGCCATGTTGTACCCAGCACCCACCATCCACACACGCCGCCATGTTGTACCCAGCACCCACCATCCACACACCGTCTAGACTATAAATAACGTGTAGTCTGTTGTCATTTATTCACAAATTCAATCATGGCTACAAGAAGACGACCACTGTTCACTCACCACCCCCCCATAGTTACAAGCTTTCAGCGGGAAATTGAACACGAAGCCATGATCAGACAAAGTACAGGAGAACTAGAACAACTCCAGCGAGATGTAATAGCAGAAGATGGACGGTTGCAAAGACTAAGTCAACAACAAGACGAAGAAATTAGCAGGATGGTGACCGTGGAAGAAGAATCCGACGACGGTGATATAACTGATGGAGAAAACGGACAAGACCTTGCATGGTTAAATAGCCATACACCTGCAACAACAACAACGACGTTGCCTGCCGAAACTCCCAGTATAACGACTTCGGCTGAAGACCGTGCATGGTTAAATAGCCATAGACTTGCAACAACGTCGCCTGCCGAAACTCCCAGTATAACGATTTCGGCTGCAGAAACTCCACCACAACGATGCCAACACGAAGCCGAGGTATCCCGCCTAAACGAAGTGATTAACGGCATGCGGGAAGAGATGGATGGAATGAAGGCGGAGATTTCCAGACAGAACAAAGAACGCCATAAAGAAGAAAAAAAATTACAATGTAGTGTCTGTACAGATGAAGAGAGCCAGTACGCAGTATTGCCGTGTGGTCATTTGTGTATCTGTAAAGATTGTTGGGTCAGGATGACGTGTGTAGGAGACATGTGCCGCTGCCACGACGCAGGCGAACAACATTTAAAAATCAAGTGCCCAATCTGCAGGAAGCATGTGGGTGGAGTAAAAAGAATCTACCGCGCATAAGTGTCGTAACACTTTCAAAGGCCCTTTTCAGGGCCAACCATCTTTCCGGAAGAGGAAACTTCTATCAAAAGCACAAAAAAATTAACACCAGCCCCCATCATCCTTTTCCCAAAGAAATTTTTTTTTTTAATTTTTTTTTAATTTTTTTGAAATTATTGAAAAAAATCATACCCTTCGGCCACCGCGCATGCGCACAATCACCCTAATTCAACCCCACACCCAGTCCATCAGATGCTCCTTCACCTAAGCTTCAATTTGATACCTCACTCGACCCACTTCCCCCAAAAAAAATTTTAGCTCCTTATTTCATCTTCACAAGTCCAGGTCAACGAAATTTCATAACCTTTTTGGAGCTAGGGGAGCCCCTAATGGTCCAATGGGGTCGAGTGAGGTATCAATGTGAAGCATTCATGAAGGGGCATCTAATGGGCTAGGTGTTGATTGGACGAGAGTAACTTTATTTTTTTCGGATATGTTTGAAATTATTGAAAAAAATCATACCCTTCGGCCACCGCGCATGCGCACAATCACCCTAATTCAACCCCACACCCAGTCCATCAGATGCTCCTTCACCTAAGCTTCAATTTGATACCTCACTCGACCCACTTCCCCCCAAAAAATTTTTAGCTCCTTATTTCATCTTCACAAGTCCAGGTCAACGAAATTTCATAACCTTTTTGGAGCTAGGGGAGCCCCTAATGGTCCAATGGGGTCGAGTGAGGTATCAATGTGAAGCATTCATGAAGGGGCATCTAATGGGCTAGGTGTTGATTGGACGAGAGTAACTTTATTTTTTTCGGATATGAACATTTCCCTTTTAATTTTAATTTTTTTTTTTTTTTTTATGGAGGTAGTGGGTCGATTGAGGTATCAAATTGAAGCTTAGGTGAAGGAGCATCTGATGGACTGGGTGTGGGGTTGAATTAGGGTGATTGTGCGCATGCGCGGTGGCCGAAGGGTATGAAAATAGCCTTTTTGGAGCTAGGAGCGCCCCTAATGGTCCAATGGGGTCGAGTGAGGTATCAAATTGAAGCTTAGGTGAAGGAGCATCTGATGGACTGGGTATGGGGTTGAATTAGGGTGATTGTGCGCATGCGCGGTGGCCGAAGGGTATGAAAATAGCCTTTTTGGAGCTAGGGGAGCCCCTAGTGGACCGATGGGATGGAGTGAGGTATCAATGTGAAGCTTAGGTGAAGGGGCATCTAATGGACTGGGTGTGGGGTTGAAAATTTTTTTTACTATTAAAAAAAGGAAAAAAAGAATGAACACTAAGCATTTTTTTAATTTTCTACTATTTTTATTAACACAAATAGAATGAACGTATTCACAAGGGTATTGAATTTTAATACAATTATATCTGAGTATTGAATTTTTTAATACAATTAACAGTAAAAAACTCTGAATTTTTTAATACAATTATACGCTCTCAAGCCACTTCAATGAATGTGTATGGTAAAATGTTTTTCAACACTTGTTCTGATTGTTCAATAGTTCGCCAACAAGACTTGTTTGAATTCATCATCATCTTTTCGTCCCTGGTGCACGTAAATGTACGTAATAATCTCTTCACGTGGAATTTTGGGAGGGCAGGCCGCTTCCACTCTCAGGGCAATTTGCGTCTCCGTCACGGTCTGTAGTGCTTCAGTGATCAGTGCGTATGAGGGTACACTAGTGTCCTCTGGAATTTGAGGTCTGATCAGATCCAGGACTGTGTCGATGTACTTCTGATAAATATAGTGAGACACCTGGTAGGTCAGAGCTTGACGAATTGTACATGCGAGACTCTGCAACTTCCGCCACGCCGTTAATTTCAAAGTGACACCCTGAGGACAAGCAACAAGCTCTTGCGTATCTAACCGCCTTCGCCATTTACGGATATGCACGAGGAGCTGATCGTTGAAATAAGCACAGCTCACAAAAATGTCGTCACCCACATGAAATTTCGCTTCGTCACTCCCCTGGTCGCGAATAACCGCATCGATGGCGTAATCAAGGGTCTCCAGTTTTTGCCAGGTGTCTAAGGTCAAGGCAATATGCTTACCGGGTCTGTCGTTAAAGCCCGCTGCATTAAAATGCACTTCTTCGTCTTTCACACTCACAGTTAAATAGGGTGAGAGCTCCCAAATGTCCGTGTGGGCTGCCTGGTAGGCCTCTTGAATAATGTTATTGATCTCCTGGACAGACATAGAAAGTTCTACCTCTTGTTTCACTTGCTGGGGTACTACTGGCTGCTCAACCACAGGTATTTCTAACGGTGTTAGTCGAGGGCGTTTGGGTCGTCCAGCGCGTTTAGCAGGTGTACTCTCTGGGGTAGTGGTGTGCGTACGTTTGCTAGCTGTACGCTCTTCGGTGGTATCCATAACTAAGATATCTTCATCTTGTATAACGTCGTCGGCTTCAAGTACATCTGCTAGTTCGTCATTTCCCGTGATCTTCAACCCCGCCACCAAGACTAGAAATGCATAAGGGCCACGGCGCAGTAAACAGTCGATGAGAGCTGTGTTTTGTGCTGAAGGGGTTTTCTCCGCCATGATATTTTCCACACCCTCTTTCAAGAGTATGTGTTCCTGCATAAGGAAATCACATAGTTCAGCCACATGCTGTATTTCATCAATGAGGCGAACACGGTACTTTCGAAACTTCGCTAGCTGGGCTGCCTCCATGACTGTGGGCTCAGGCTGATGAGGAACTAATACGGCGTAATAATCTATTGAATTTGCACTGGTAAAAGCAAAAAAAGTAAATGGTTCTCCACAGCTCATACAAAACAGGCAAGCAGGCTGGATGACTGACTAGAGGTGAAGCAGACTAGAGGTGAAGCAGGCAGGCAGGCAGGTAAACAGGCTGGGAGGCTGGTCAGGTCAGGTAAGTCACAGTGCTCCGCAAAAGTAGTGCAATGAATACACCCCTACCCTAAAAATCGACTCCTTTTATACGTTTTTCTACAATCCGCCATCTTGTACCCAGCACCCAGCACCCACCATCCACACACGCCGCCATCTTGTACCCAGCACCCACCATGCACACACGCCGCCATCTTGTACCCAGCACCCACCATCCACACATGCCGCCATCTTGTACCCAGCACCCACCATCCACACACGCCGCCATCTTGTACCCAGTACCCAGCACCCACCATCACACACGCCGCCATCTTGTACCCAGCACCCACCATCCACACAGGCCGCCATCTTGTACCCAGCACCCACCATCCACACAGGCCGCCATCTTGTACCCAGCACCCACCATCCACACACGCCGCCATCTTGTACCCAGCACCCACCATCCACACGCCGCCATCTTGTACCCAGCACCCACCATCCACACACACGCCGCCATCTTGTACCCAGCACCCACCATCCACACACACACGCATGCGCACACGCCCAATTGTGACGTCACCAAAGGTTCTGCGCATGCGCACTGACGCGCTATCCCCTCAATTTACCGTTTGTATACTACTCACAGGGGTCGTATTTACTAGGGTCGTATTTACGGGCAGATAACTGTTGCTGGGCCGTCTCGTGGCCGGACGTGACCTTTGACCCTGTCGTGACCTTTGACCTGGATGTGACCTTTGACCCGTAAGTGACCTTTGATCCGGAAGTGACGTCATCCGTGACGACATCGCCACGTCATCAACTTCAAAGATTATAATGAATTTTCCCTTTATATACTACTTGCACCCTATCCCATCCTGCACCTCTCGGCAGGTAGCGACTCCCTGGGGACCGATATTTACCCACCTGTATCCATTTAATGTTTTTAAAAAAATATATTTCAGGTGTAAATTCCGTGTTTTCGCATTGTAATGTTCCAGGGCAAATCCTAGTTTAGCATGCTAGCACGTGACCTGACTTGACGAGCGCTTCACGTCGAGACATTGCCCAACTCCGTAGGACCCATATGGGCCCATCTCGACCCGTTTGACCGCCTAGTCCATTTCCCGCTTTTTTTCCAGAGAAAATTCTATTTTTGCATTCACTCTAGCCCGTCAGGTGACCTCTTCTCTATTCTCCACTTTGCTAAGGCAACCCCTTCAAAAACCATGACCATTGATCCGGTCGTGACCTCCGACCCGGAAATGATCTCGATCGGACCTGACTTCACTCCTCCTCCGCCCCCTCAGAAATATTAAAAAGATTTCAACTTTATATATTACTGCGACCTTCTCCAAGTTTCACGTCAATTTTTTGCATAATACTCATCAGGTTGTTTTGCTCATAAGATACATATATCTGTAAATTGAAAATATAGCGAACATGCGATATTTATATTGATGTCGTTGGTATGCCATCATTACTTGTGAGTAATTCCCTTTGTTTACTGGTACTTAATGATAAATTTGGGAAATTGTTTAAAATTCATTGTCAACTTTATGGTGAAGAATTAATCATCTGTATCAATATATTTGTATGGTAACCATTTTTCTGTGTATTTTGCAGGAGCTTCTTCCATATTGCGTACAATTCCGATGGTTCGAAAGTGATACAGGTTAATTGTAAGTTTTCCCCCTTTATTGTTGTGTTTCTTGCTTCCATGCTCTCATCATTTAACATTTACACAAGTCTTGGAACTAATTTTACTGCATATATATATATATATATACTACCTGCATTTCAGCATTAAAAAAAAAAGAAAATCGGTGACTAAAAGTGAAAACAAATGGCTCAAAGTGCAATATTCAACCTCTCGAAACCCATATCGAGTCCCAATTGATCGCACATTCGGTTAACAAAAAATATCATGGGATGAAAATATCAACGACACACTGAGAGAAACGTCGATGGAGCGCATAATGCCTGCATGCAGCTCTTGTCGACACTGGCCACCTGCATCGCACGCGCTCATCCCACTCAAGTGTGTGGGATGAATTATTCAATTAAGTTATCCCTTCCGAGTGTATATACGCCATATTCTGGAATATACTATATCCGTATTTCTTAAACGTTCATCTTTGTGGTGGACCAGTGGTATGTTCTATGCATAAAACAAGTTGGTGCGGTGGGAGGGGGCGTATGGAGAAAAGGTCGAACGGTGGGAAATGTATACATGGACATTGTGGATGCTTCAAGAGAACGATGTGTCTCTGCCAACACACGAATGGTGATAGGTTTCCGTTACTTTGCAAAGATGCGAAATGAGATATTTCACAAACTAATAAGTAAACAATAATATAGTATATACCTGAATATTTATTAAAACAAATCGAATACAATGCATGGTACACCAGATCTATTCCACACAGCAACAATAAACATAGCACTTGTATGCATATATTAAAAAGCCGGACCAAATCTGTAAGCACGATTATTTCCGAGTTTATGTCTCGAGCACTTTCGCCATCAAACGATGAATACTGAATATGAAGTGGAAAACAGTTAAAAATTATATGGTACAAATTCTCCAGCAAATTGTTGCAATGAATTCACCACGTCACAAGAGTGTCATGAAGCACCAAATGGTTATGAGCATGCATGCATGGTTTTCCTATGGAGCACTTTCTACCAAGGATGGTCGATCGCGGTATCATCAAAATGTTCAGAATCAGCAGCTTTTTTAAATATAGTTGGATTTTTTCCACTTGTTGCTGTTTTTCTTGTAGTTTTTCACCAATGATGCCATTGTCGTCATGGCTTCCAGGAGACCTTCTCCCCTCGTTGCGCATGTTCCTTGAACCGACCAATATCTGTCCTTCATTCTACCCAGCTTCAGCCAATCAGCGATTTGGGAGGTAGAGAGTGCTCCTAAAAATACATAAATAATATTTGATGTGAGTTAAAGAACATTTGACATCCAACACCAATTCTTTATTTGAAAAAAAAAACAAAACAAAAAACAGTTCGCTATTATGAGTTTCCAAAATCATTTTCCTGTGATTTTTGGTGTATATGTTCCAAGCTTTGCATACTGATAATTTTTCAAGCGTTCATAATTGTGTTTCTAACATTCGTAAGTTCATGTTAATGTTACCTTTTTTATCTTGTTTGTTGGCGAGTACGATCAGTGGGATACCTTTCAATTCCTCCGAGTTACATATGCGCAAAAGTTCATCACGTGCGGCTGGCATTCGTTCTTTGTCAGAACTATCCACGACAAACAAAATACCTGGACAGGAAGAAAAGAAATTTAATTAATTTATTTATTAATTGGCTTTATTTTATTTTATTTTACTTTTTTATGTGAAACATTTTGTCTAAACATATTTGTATAATCATTTTGCGAATTATCCTCAATATCAACTGAAGCGTATCTCGGTTATAATAATTAGGAAATGCATCGGTACATAAAGCAAACATACCACGAGATCCCTTGAAGTACATGCTCCACAAACGTCGGAGTTTTTCTTGTCCGCCAACATCCCACACGGTGAAGGTGACGTTTTGACAGACGGTCACAGTCCCACGTTAAAGCCCACTGTTGGCACATTCTCGATATTGTCCTCATCCAACTTGATCTTGTACAAGATTGTGGTTTTACCTAACGAGAAAATGAAAGGGTGAAAATTAAGCACTTGAAAGAAGAATAAGATTAGTTATTCTTAAGTATGTATCGATCACAGACCAATAATGGTATCAAATCGGCTAGCAATTGATATAAAATTAGAAAAAGGACATGGTACAGAAAAATCAAAGCACTGGTGTGCGCGATGGAGTTCTGTATTTTTAGATTTAATTCTCAAATTCAATTTAATTCAATTTGAATTTCATATCCTAGTTTGAAAACATGAAGTGATGAGATTCGACGTGATTTTATAGTCGTCATTATCTTTTATTGCTAACTTACCGGCAGAGTCTAGTCCGACCATGAGAAGTCTGGCTGGAGAAAGGTGAAATTCTCCGAAGATTTCTTGTAATCTGGATAAAAATTTCCCCATTTTGTTGTTCAAGATGACTTGATTGTGAACATCGGTTGATGTGGACTGTTGAACGGTTCAGATTGGTTTGAATTTCAACATGAATCTCACCATCTTATATCCTCTTAGGTAATCGGGTAACACGCGACTTTTGACCTTGGCACAAGGCATGGGTGTCGCCGCCGGTCTGTCTGGGTCTCCTATGGTATGGTCAAGCGCTCGTTGGTCGGTGATTGGTCAGTCAGGGATATCCTCTGGCCTCACAGTTTGTCTTCGTTTCCCAGATTCCGGTTTCACTTGGTTTTATGTACAGGGACCACCGCATGGTGTCATTTGTTTGGATTTGCCTGATCGGATTTGCATTTATACTTTACACCAACAACAAATCAATGCATCGATCGTCACCTTTCGTGGAGCTGTGTTCTTGAAATCTGGTAAACAATATGGGATACAATTCTGACCGAGTGTTAAATATAGATAATTTACAATTTGATGATAGTTTTGAAGATGTTTTGTTTATCTCGTGTTAATAATCAGTACTCCAGACATTCTGTCTCGACGAAAGAAGTCGAATACTGCTCAAATGGTTAAGGGATCTGTGTCACATACCTCAGAATCGATGAGCCATTCAACCGCTCTTCAATCAACTCGAACCTTACCGGAAGTTATATTATTCCAGCTAAAACAAATTTTTATTCCTATCCAAACTTTTGAAATTCATATACCTCGCATATTCATAATTCTTGAGTCAGCGTTAACTGCTCTTTGCATTCTGAGTATTATGCCTATATCATAATCTGGTTTTGGTATGTAAACTGGAGAAAAATAAAATGCGCTCTCAAATCGTCCACCGCATCTATTCTTTAATTATCTCGATAAACTTAGCATTTTGAGGTTACAACTTGTTTGTCGGAACTTCTTTTACAGCAGGCGACGAGATCCCGGTATCTCACATGGACTGACATAAACAAATTCATGAAAATGAGCGAAATTTCTTTCCAAACCTGGAAGATAGCGGTAATGAAATGAATAACGTGCTCGCAAGTTTACAGAGATTTAACCACATCGTATTGTGAAAGATCATATCATATATTAACGGTCAACCTGTACTACGATTCTGCAATACACAGCTGATCGGTCAGGATGATCGCCTAAATTTAATCAGTTCTGACACCACCGAAATTTATCCGGAAATTAATCAAATTCGTCTTCAACTAGTTAATAATGAAAATAACAAGAAGTTATTTATGATCAATTCAAACATCAATGAAGATTTATTTAGAAACTCTCATGAAATATTTCTACAAACAGGTAAGTTCAAATACTCTGAATGTTTACAGGATTTATTGTATTTCAGTATCGCATCATGGAAATTTGCTACTCATATCATAACCTTTCCAACTGATTCCTGTATTAAATAAACTGAATCTTTCCCGGGTTTCGTTTGTTGTTTTATTGTGTTTTATTCCTGATTCAATCCTCCAACTTGTATCTCGTTTGAGTTTCCTTTAATATCTGGCTGGTCCAAGGGAGATTACTCGTGTCGGTAAAATGCAATTTTTACAACCGTCACTTCGTTAAATGACGTCCTTCCATAATGGTTGTTTCAGGAGTAATCACTTGTGCTTTGTTTATTCAACATGGCAGGGGCTGTGCATTTCCTTGTTATTTAATTCACTTTTATACCCTGTTAAATCCAGTTGAAATGATTTCTGGAATTTTATTGAAGGTAAGTATATTTCTGTTGTGCCGTATACAGTGGTCCTACATGTATTTACATGTTAATTTTCTTGTATCATTTTCCCCTTGTACTGGTTCAATCATCTGTGTTATTTGAAATAAATAATACTGGTAAAATCAGACCGTCTCCTGTTTTATTTACGGACAATGCTTAAAACCAGTCTGCATGTTTGGATATACCGTTATGCAGGTATTAGGTCAAGCCCTTTCCGTAGTTTAAAATGGGAGGTCTTTCCTGTAGAATATTTCGTAGCCTCAGCTCGTTATTCATCCACGGGCAATGCTTAAAGCAATGTTATAATGCTAAGCCCTTCCCGTATAAAAATCGAGGGGATTATGGATCGTTTAGATCTATAATGAATCTCTTCAGTCGTTGCCTCAGCTCGATTAGTCTCATTCACGGGCAATGCCTGGCGATGTTTTCACCATACCCTTCCCGTGTCTAAGATCTTTCACCAGTATTTATATTTCAATCCTTAACTGTTAATCCAAATTTGCTGGCTAAGTTATCAGCATTATTCACTCCAATATGCTGGCTTATGTTATCAGCAATATCCTTCCTAATATTTGACTGGTGCACTCCAAAAATTACCTTTTCGGCTGACTCGGCTCGCACCAAGTGACGAGTACTTTTTGATTGATTGATTGAAATTGTAGTTTAAGGGCCGCTTCCCATTCGGATTTCGCGGCCCATCAACTCAATGTTTTATTCGATTCTCGCGGTACATCACGTTGTTTATTGAATATCTTTTCCAGCGCTAAATATATAAATAAATAAATATATAAATAAATAGATAAATAATAAATAACAATGAGAGATTAGTAGGAGATATAAATAGAAGTAAATAAGAATCGCTATATGTACAAGTTCGTAAGTCTCTTTCTGTTTTTTTGTTGTTTTTTTTTGTTAAGTAATACTGGTAATTGTGAGTTCACTGTAATCGCGTGTATGATTCCTTTGTCTTGGTACCCCATAGTACGCACAAAGCCGTCCAGAAAAAACTGGGAGAACCAGGGCGTCTTCAGGATTCTTAGAGCCGACTTCCCGACTGACGCCCTCGGGAACAGGGGGGTCCTTCCAGAAATCTGTGCCTGTAACAATTGCTTGGAGTGTGTATTGGGGTACAGAACGGCAGGTCTACGTTCTATATTGCGTGAAAGTCAAAGGATCATATTCTGTGTTGAGGCGTCAGTTGGGTAACATCAAATGGGGTAGCGTGTCCGGAGTGGTCTAGGGTCGAGTATTCTGATTCTGGGTGTTCTTGCTATGCGGCGTTGTCACTCAAGGCGCGGTTAGTATTCTTGTAATCGTCATCCGTCTTCTGTTTTAGGTCTTGTCCAACTCGTCTGTGGTCTTCGGTGTGCCTGTATCATATGAAATAGAAGGCTTGTAGTCATTCTTGTTTTCTATTGGTTTTCGATGCAATAATTTGATATATCTTCCTCCCAACAACAGGCACTCCCGACCGTCGGTCACATAATATGAATAGCAATATATAATTGGGTAAATAGATGGACAAATGGATAAATAAATAAACATTTCGATGGATTCAGTACTTGGTGAATACACAAATAAACAGCTCTGTATTATTTCTGAATGCATTATCGTTTGATGGCCATAAAGAATTTGTAGGACAATGAGATAGACGGCCCTCAGTATCAAGGTAACTCCGCCATCACCATTTCCTATATTTTATGCCGAATAATGCTCGCTATATGCGATTTGGCCGTGCTATTGTTGTCGTGAATTCAATTAGATTTGGCCATCGTTTGTTTTGTAGGACAGTGGAACAGACGGCCCTCAAGTATCAAGGTAACTCCGTTGTTGCCATGCCTATTTTATTTCTAAATGAGTCTGTGACATTTTGGCCGGATGTTATGTATGGATAGTTATTATGGCCATAATGTTTTGTATGGCTATGGTGTACACGGCCCTCAGTATCAAGGTAACTCCGCTGCAACCATACCATTTGTTTAAGTCAGAAGAATGATTTGGCCTCTATCAAAAATGTTGACTGCGCATGCACGGCGGTAGTATTATATACTGGAATAATAACCAGCAGCTTTGATAAAATTTATTAAGGACTTGAATACCTGATTTCTAATGGGGGGCTTAGGGTTTAATATCGCCGGTAATGTTAAGGGAGTGTTGGATTTTTTTAATTCGTTTCCAAGTGCCTCACGTTGTCGATTTTGGATTGGGCATTCAAGCAGGACATGTTCTATTGTTTCTTCTACATTGTTGCATGCGGTACAGAGTGGTGAGGTGTTTTTCAGAAGCATGGACAGATGTGATTTAAGTCCGGTTTTGCCTAGTCTTAATCTGGTGATAATGCGGTCGTCACGTTTGCTGTCTAGCTGGAATCCACAACTCCGTCTTTTCCCCTTATCTAGAATACTATGTAGCCATCTACCTCGGTTTTCTTCGTTCCATTCTTTTTCCCATTTACTATCTATTCTGGTTCTAATGATGGAATTCAGTTCTTTGGTTCCTAGTCCTATATGCACGTCAGGTGCAGTTTTGGTGAGGCTATCTTTGGCTGTCCTATCGGCGGCTTCATTTCCCCTAACGTCCACGTGGGCGGGAATCCAAGCTAAAATGGCGTCAATGTCATTGTCTCTTATTTGTGTACATAGAATTTCTATTTCGTGTATGAGGTCAGGTCTGCTGTCGGATTTGGAGTTCTCTATAGATACCAGTCCGCTTAAGGAATCACTAAGAATAACGGTGGAAACCGGTTTGTTCTGGAGAACCCATTCGAGGGCCTTGATTATGGCGACTAATTCAGTGGTGTATACAGACATATTGTCTGGTAGTTTGAAACCTTCGTGAATGTCAAGTTCTGGAATAACGAATGCAGAACCTGTATTGTGACTTGTGTTTTTGGAGCCGTCTGTATATATTTTCAAGCGATTTTTCCAATGTGTGTCAATATATTCGAGGGCAGTGACCCTTATATGCTCTGGGTTGTCCTGTTTGGTAATGTGGCTATGTATATTCGTGTCCACGTGTGGTGTGACGAGTACACGCAGAACTGCGTATTTATAGGCAGCAGACACAACAAAAGAGCGCCCTCTAGCGTCGATGAAGTTACCCCGAAACCTGGAATCTCAGGAAAGCTTTACTCTAATTTGCAAGGTTAATCATGCATTAATTTGATTGAGATAAATCAATAATTACTCTAAGAATATTATATAATCGTCAAATATTAACAAATAAGCTTCAAGATGAATCTAAAAGTATTAGATTTTGGTTTGAAGAATATTGTCGCTGACGTCATCAGAACAAACATGGCGGACATCGGCAAGTGTCCTGCCTGAAAAATAGTGGTAGAACATCAATCTTGACCAAACTACCGAGAATGAAGTATTGACAACTACTGGATAACATTCCAAGACAATTATTTAATTGACCCAGGTAGGTATTTATATATCGAATAGCAGTAATATTGTCAAAACGCAATTTCCCGACCTCGACACGCGCAACAACAACATTTCGGGATGTGCAACTTTACTCAAAAGTTCGTACAAATACCAAATTAATATTTATCCTTTTTGCGTGGATAACATCAGAGGAAATTTTGGCATTCTTAGTAAAACGTATTTACACAAATGGTATCAAGACAGACTTGTCAGGTGATGAGGATAATATAAATATCATACATAACATGAAATCCTCACACTACCCCCTTTGTTAACATTTGCTGTCCTCAGCAATATTTAACAGCAGCAGTTCGAACAATATATTTAATGTATCTTAATAGAGTCCATATAAAACTTTGTCAAATAACTAGAATCCAATAAACATGATAAATCTAGTACTTTCCAACGATTCAAATGCACTAAATTCTGAAAATAACATTTAATCATGTTTATTGTTCACTGTCTTTCCAGCGGAAATCACGCCTGGCGATCTTACGACGATCCTGGCTAGGACTCCGAGTCCTCTTTCCATGGAATGGTCGTCGTACCCAAGGTGGTCTGTACTGGCTGATGGGCCGTCTGAATTGGCGCTCTGTGTTGCTGACGGTACTACGGACTGTTGCACGATAGGGGTGATTTTCTTCACGTCGTTCCAGGACTTCTCGGGAATTGGTTGCAGGCTTACTGGGTTTGACAGGCTTCGAAATTGGACAAGAACTTCCAGATGAGCTGATCGGAGATGATGGATCAATAACAATGGCATCGGATGGAATGTTGGTCGAAGATTTGGGTTTTGGCACTTCAAAAGGCTTGACGACCCGGCTACTGTGTCCAGAAACTTTTTCTGAGATCATCTGTAATTCTTTAATTTGCTGATTCAGTGATGAAGTCAAACTTGCATTGGAATCAATCTGCCCTTGATAAAGGATTCTTAGTACCTCCGTTTGCTCGGTGACTTTCTCTTCCAACTTTGTGGTGACATGGGCTAAAACAGTGTTGGTGCGATTCATTCTGGCCATTTCGGTTGTAAATCCGGATATACATTTCGACAAACTGTCAATATTATTGCTCAGCTGTGAAAACTGGTGACTGTGACTTTGTAGTGCCGTTACAACTTTGGCACCATTTACATTGGAAATCATCATTTGGTTTGTCATTGGCCGAAGATCCAATTCGGATGGAACCGTTGTTTGCTTCTGTGGAGCGATGACTGGTACAGGGATGTTTTTCATGGTGTTTCGGATTGTTGTTTCTACAATGCTCTCGATGGCGGAGATTGGAATGCTAGATCCAGCATAGATATCTGTTGTAGAGACAGCTGATTTAGTGACTGTTGATGTAGGTTTGCTTTTCTTAGGCTTTGAAGGTGTCGAAATCGGGCTTAACGGATGTGCTACAGGATTTCCAAGTAACTCAAATACTTCTTCATCAGCTGGATGTAAGTCGATGCTGATTGCCTCACTGGTTGTGTTTGTTGATGTGGAGTTTTCATTTGTAGAGGGATTTGTGTCCAACATTATACTGTTGGGATTCGTTTCATCTGTGATTGAGTTGACGGCGTGACGTAATTCGATGATCTCGTTCACCTGATGAAGGACGTTTGGATAGTCCTTGAATACATTCAGCACTTCTGCCATGTTTACCTTAGTTGAGACGTCGTCTGGCTTCTTACTGGGAGGTTCTGCAGTGTTGGAAGATTTGTTCTGTATTGGAGCTTCTTTACTTCCATAGAACTTGATAGAATCTTCTTTGTTTAACTCCCTCGAGTCATCTGGTTTTAGAACATAAGGAACCTTCTTTCCTTTCACTTTATCCATTTCTCCAGTTCCTGGATGTTTGTTCTCTAAGTGTTTCTTCATTTCCTCCTTCCTCAGGCAAATCCGATTGCACAGGTAACAGGCAAAAGGCACATCTTCACGTGGTAAGTGGTTAGTTACGACGTGGCGGCACATTTGAACTTTGTCACCGATATAAATACACTGGTTGCACCCATAAGCGGATCCTCTCTTCTCAAATGACTTCAATGCTTTTTCAGACATTTTCCTGTAAATAAACCAGAGAATATTGTGACTAATGGTTCTTCATTTTCTTTTTCAGATACAAGAAGACAACCACTGTTGCAGCATAACAAAAGGCTTCTAATCTTCATTAATTTTCAAAACCTGTGTCACCTGCCGTTTTGATTGTGTCAGTGCTTTCTTTGCCCAACTTAGTATAGCTGTTCCTGTATAAGGTTTAAGTTTATTGTGATGTAAAACCTTAAGTTTACCAGCTTCATTCATTTGGATGATGTAGTCTAAGTCATTAAGTTTATGGAGCACTAAATGAGGACCACTGTATGGCACTTGTAGTTTTGTGCTAACACCCTTTTCACGTTTTTCATGGTAGTACCAAACGTAATCACCTTTGTTGTAATTGTGAAATAAAGCTTTTCCATCGTATGACTTCTTTTGTCGCTTTGCTACTTTCTTCAAACGGTTTCGTACTACATCATGAGCATGTTGTAACTTATCCCTGAGTTCGTCAACATACTCACCGTAGGTAGGTATTTCATCTGGTGAATCTGGATAGGGGGTACCAAATATTACCTCAGCTGGGAGTCTAACCTCTCGATCAAGCATGAGTAAATTTGGGGTTAATCCAGTTCCATCGTGAGGGGTGGCCCTATATGCAGCGGCCAAACACCCTAAGTTTAAATCCCAATTTTCTTGTTCACCTTTGAGGTATGCTCGAATCATAGGCACGAGTGTACGGTTAAACCTTTCAACTTTACCATTACACTGTGGATGCCTTGGTGTAGTTCGAGTTTTCCGTATCTCCAGTAATTTACATAGTTCTGTGAATACATCGCTTGTATAATTCGATCCTTGATCACTGTGCAGATCAAGTGGACAGCCGAATCTGCTTATGACTTCATTCACAATTACATGAGCACATGTAACTGCTGACTGATCAGGTACAGGGAAAATTTCCACCCAATTAGTAAAATAGTCGGTTACTATTAGGATGTATTTGTTCCCTCTTTCCGTTTCTGTGAAAGGTCCTAAAATATCCGTTGCTAGGCGATCTAGAGGAGCTCCTACTCGCATATCGCCAAGTGGTGCTCTGGGAGAATGTGTTGGAGCTTTATTAGCTGCACAGGTATCACATTTTCGTATCTACTTATCCACATCTTCTCTAAGTTTCAACCAATAAAATCTCTGTAAAACTTTTTCACGAGTTTTCTTTCGTCCCAAATGTCCTGAGATGATGGAATTGTGCATTTGTGTTAGCACATGTTCTCTCAGACTCTGAGGAACTAAATACTGCCAGTGACTTCCTGTTGCGTCTTTACGAGTAAACCTTTTGAACAAAACCCCGTCTTTAACTTCAAGGTTGTCCCAACAGTTGACATAGTGCCTAGTGGCAGGACTTGAAGAACACACTTCAGATCCAGAGGGACGTTCACCACCTTCAAACCACTTCAACACTGGCCCAATGTCTGAATCATCTAACTGCTTTTTACGTAAGGTTGACATTGCATAACCTTGCATCCAGGGTGTTTCGCCAGCTTTACGATTTACTGCTGAAGGAACTGAGCCTTTACTGTGCTCAGTAAGGTAAGTATTCAACGAATGTTTGCTGCTATCAGGTGGTTTTTCCGTGCTATCCTTAATCACCTTGACCTCTAGGTTCCGACATGACTGGTCACCGCCATATATCATGTGCCCAATCTCAAGGTCTTCCATGGTGATCATGCCAAGAAATAATAGCACAAACCACTTGGTTGCTGTAAGTACATTTTTTGTCATTCTTTGTAGAAAGTTAACAGAATTGGCATCTGCAGGCAATTTTTCTGGTGAGTTTACTCTCCGTATCTCATTTTGAGTATTGGAATTCTCTGCCAGAGCACTCTGCATTTCCACGCCTCTTTTCTGACACTTTGTACAAGGACCACATTTCAAAATCCCATCTTGAAATGTATCGTCATTAACAGGATTGGGATATCGAGACATAGCATCGGCATTCTGATGCCGATTTCCGGGTCTATGTTCGATGTCAAAATTGAACGCTGACAGCGTTTCAATCCATCTTGCAATTCTGTTCTTCGGTTCCTTAAGGCTAAATAACCGCTTCAAGGCAGCGTGATCTGTTCTTACGAGAAACTTCCTTCCCAGAAGATAGTGACGGAAATACTCTGTGAAATATTTCACAGCTAGTAGTTCTCGATCTGTCACACAGTAGTTTCGTTCTGCTTTATTCAAGGTACGACTAGCATATGATATAACTCGCTCTCTGCCATCCTGGATTTGAGACAATACGGATCCTATACTGACGTCACAAGCATCAGTATCTAGGATAAACTGACAATCATCTTTTGGGTATCCCATGATGTTCGAGCCAGTTAATGTTGTTTTCAACCATTTAAATGCCTCCTCGCATTTAGAAGTCCATTGGAAGGGTTTTTCTTTTTTTGTCAAATCAGTCAAAGGATGTACCATCTTTGAAAAGTCTCGTATCCACCGACGATAATAACTTCCTAGTCCCAGTATACCCCTAACTTGGGTAACATTGGTTGGAGTAGGCCAGTCTATTAACTTTTGCACATTATCAGGATTCGGTTTGACACCTTCACCAGAAACAATGTGGCCAAGGAATTCAACTTCTTTCTTCATCAAATGACATTTTGATGGTTTAAGTTTGAGGTTGGCACGTTTGATTTTCTCTAGAACTTCACGTAATCTCTGTACGTTTTCTTCGAAAGTGCGACTGAATATTACAACGTCATCCAGGTAAATGAGACAGGTGACCCATTGTAGTCCAGACAAGGTCAGTTCTATACATCATTGAAAGGTCGCAGGCGCGTTGCAAAGCCCAAACGGCATGGTCAAGTGCTCAAATAACCCATATTTTACCACAAATGCAGTCTTAGGTATGTCTTCCTTTTTGATAGGAACTTGGTTGTATGCTGAAGTAAGATCAAGCGTGGAAAACCACGTTGCTCCTTCTATAGCATCAAGACAATCTTGAACTCTGGGTAATGGAAATGCATCTTTCTTCGTTACCGAATTCAATCGTCTGAAGTCACAGCATGGCCTTACTTTACCATTTTTCTTTCGTACTAGCACGATAGGTGAAGCCCATGGTGAAGTTGAGGGTCTAATAGATCCCTGTTTTTGAAGGTTTTCTAAAGCCTTTTTATCTTCACCAGCAAATGCTAAAGGTATACGTCTGGGAGGCTGTTTGATGGGCTTGGCATCACCAGTTTCAATGGCATGTTCCACCAAATGTGTAAGCCCTAAATCGTATTCATCTTTTGAGAATACGTCTCCATAGTCTTTCAACATGTCTGCAACAGCGTCATGTTTGCCGGAGTCCAACTGATCCACAGTCTCTTCATAGAGATCTGTAAGATGCACTGGAATGTCTGATTTCTCACTCCCCATTCTGGGAGAATCAGACATCTTACGTGTGATGTTGGATTTGGGATTTGTCAGTTGAATTCGACGAATAGAGTCAAAATTATTTTTATCAGACTCATTTTCTGTATCCATTATCAGGAGATATCAGAGCCTACTGATTCTGCAAAGCCAAGACACGTATTCCTCTTGATATCTGTTGGACCATGGAAAGGGTTAATAACCCTGATCATTATATTGGAACTCTCTCCGGGTTTAATGATACATGGTGCAACTAAAAGAGAATATTTCTCCGTAAATTGTGGTGATCCTTCAATCACCATGCCCATTTTGACGTCATTATCCCCATTTATGGTTGCATCAATGATGGCTTCACTCATCCCTGGGATATTAACATCATGAACCGCAAATACTCTTCTGAGCTTAGGCTGCGGGATCTGTTTAAGGGGTATGACGACCTTATCCAGAATCATTTTCCCTTCACTCAGGAGTATGTCGGCAGGTCCATTTGGCCCTTTTTGAAGAATGTCCGTTCCTAAAAGTATTTCATCTTCAATATCAGCAATGGCCAGTTCCTCTTTTAATTTCAAAGCTCCTAAGAAAACATCAAAGGTAGCTTTACCCCTATATGTCATGGCTCTCCCATCGGCGCAAGAAATTATTTTCTTCCCTGGTTGTTTAATTTCAGGACGCTGAAAATAAGGATTCTCGATAATACCCTTTCAGACACAATTGTCTTCGTGGCGCCGGTATCTACGGTATAAGTAACTTCTATACCATTCAGAGTTCCCTGGATATATACCCCCTCGTATCTCGGAATTTCCCGTCTGATAGACTGAGAGAAATTTTCCGAAATATTATAAGACATATCCCCCTGTTTTGGAGATACCAGCATATTACTTTGGCCACTGACATATGGGACCGACTCCTGGCCTACTGAGGCGATCCCGTGGAGTTTGTTGGCTGATTTGCGTTGCTGTTATTAGCTTGCAAATTCATAGTCATATTTCCATTGGAATTTCCGGAACGAGGAACGAAAGGCTGGGCCCTGATATTTAATGGTCTTCTAAGCTGATTTTCCTACGAAGTAGGCTACAGATCGCAAATTGTCCGGTAATGAGTGAGTCAGTCAGGCAGTCCATCCGAATCCTTTCGTCGGCAAAATAAGGAGAACCGTTGACATTAGAACCTTGATTTTTGGCATGAACGAGCATTAGGGCATTGTTACCAGCAAGTTCTGATCTGAAATAATTCTGATTAAAATTAGATTTATAATTAACACTTCAGTATATTGTTATAGATCATACGGAGAAAAGTCCGATCATTTAAGCGAGGGAAACATGACACCATGGAATTTGGGAACAGCCTTGGCATGCCTGGTGCTCTCTCGCTGTTGGATTCAACCGCAGATCTGAGGACAGCGACCTCAACACAGCTGAGCGAACTATTTATAGACGTTTAACTCCGAGTCTATTCAACTGCTTGATGTACTACTGATATTTTATTTCACGTATGAGCACATGAAATACAAACGAGTCAATGAATTATAACAATATTGAACAATAATATGTTATAGTGTGGCAGTGGGTGAGGTGGATAAGAGATGTCGACGCTCTTCCAACATCTCGTACAAAAACTGTCCAACGAGTGGTGCAATCGCACTCGGGCAATCGAGTATCAACAAAAATTGCTCTAGTTCTGTCATGAAGGTCGTTTCGGGGTGTGCCTGTATCAGTTTCTCCAATAAGAGGCTTCGGTGACGTTTTAGTTTAGGGCATTTCATGATAAAATGAAATCCATCTTCCGCTGATATGTTACATAATCTACAGATTCTGTCGCTTCTGTCTATATAGTTATTTTTATTTCTATATCGACCAGTCTCAATTTCCAAACGATGTGCACAAATTCTCAATTTGCACACTGCCTGTCTATAATGCGAGTTGTTCAGCATAAGCAGATAATCAGCCATTCTGTAATCACTAGCACCCTTTAAGTGTTTGTAGTATAACAGTTTTTCTGATGTTTTTAACTTTTCATTGAAGTATGTAACATAATTTCTTTTAAATTGTTCCTTTACGTCCTGAAAGTATTTTTTACTGGAGGTTAGAGATATTACAGATATCGCTTTTGTTTAAGACATTATAGGCATAGTTATGCCAACCAATGTTTATATCGTATAATGATTTACTACATTGAAATGCGTCGTGTAAAAGGGGTCTGTCTGCTGGTATGTTATCTAAATAATGAGCATACTTTACGACAATGTCGTTTATATCTACTATAATGGGGAAGCGACCTAATTCTGCTTTACATGCGATGTTGACAGAGTTTTTACTAACTTGCAAGTTCATTTTGCAAAACTTGTTATGTAGTCGTTCAAATGGTTCTGTTTCACAAACTTCCGTAAATGAGTTTACGTCACGATTTTTTAGATTTCCGTAGAGTTCCGAACTCCATATTTCTGAATTGTATGGTGCAATAGGTTTAATCAGTGTTTCGAAAAGTTGGTTATATATATTTGGTGGTGGATTGGTTCCAGATAGTGCTCTATGTATTTTGAACAAAGCCTTACGAGCTTTCTGCAGAAGGTCTTCTTTGGCGATGTACCAGGGCCGGATCACTAAATGACCAGAACATTCACCAATATACTTTCATTTTTTTGTGGCACGAACACATCCCCAGAATATAATCTTGCTCAATCTCACAAAAGGCATGTTATAAAGAGAACCTGTGGCTGTTATGGAAGGTTGTACATGTACCATATTATGATGAAACGTACCGTAGGGGAGGGTCACATCATATCTCAATGAAAATACGATCGAGTCCTAATGCCTACTCTACTTCGTAGGTCCTGTGACGTTAGTCACACTGCTCATGTTGAGTACAATTCCGTGCATAATGCGAACTTCCGCACACAAAACAACCACTAAAATTGGCTGTTTGATATCTTGGATTGTCATTAATTTTCATTGCTAAGTTATCATGCTGCGAAGGATTCCCTTTAGGAAAATTTGATCTGCCGTTGCCATGGTTACCATAAGAACGCTGTTCAATTTTCTGAATGCGCTCTGTTAGAGTTCCCATCATTTCCTTCATTTCGTCTTTCAGACCCTGAATATGAGTGACTGTTTCTTCTGACTTTGTTTTATTTTCTGGTTTCTTTTTATTACCGGTACCGTTGCCGCATTTTTGTACACTAGGTTTCCCATTTTGGAATTTATTTGGAGAGGTTGTGTGTATATTTTCTGTCTGAGTTATAAAACCGTCATCCTGAGTTTTGTCTTTCATGAAGCGTGTAGGTCTCTATTGACGTCTTTCGGGATCATTTACGTTGCTGCGTCTGTTTGTTTCAACGAAGTTTACTACTTCGTAAACTGCTTCGTCAATATCCCGCGGCTCCTTCACGTATTCTACGTGGAAACGTGCGTTTTCATCATAGAGTCCATCCAAAAAGCGTCGGAGTAAATCTTCCTTCCTGGTTGTATGATCTCTGTTGGCATAAGCCTTATCATACAGTCGTTTTAATTCGGCTGCATAATCCTCTACTTTTTCAGCACCCTTTTGATTTCGATTACTGAAAACCGCTCCAAATGTTTTCGGAGTTTCCACTCTCCTAAAACGATGCCCCAATTCATCTACGAGTGAATTGTAGTTTCCTCGAATTGTACGGGATAACTGGCCATAAACAAATTCACCCGCTCTGCCTTGAAGACGTGGTAAAATTTCTGCCAATTTTTCCTCTTTTGACCATCCTTTTAATTTGGCGACATCTCTGAAGCGATTGAACCAAACTTCCCATTTCTCTGCTCCAGTGAAAGAAGGAAGTTTAGCGCTAGATTGTCTCGACACACCTAGCCATTTACTTTCCAAATTACTCACCGTTGTTTTACTGTCATCAGAGTCATCACTACTAGAGTTACTTTCTGATAGATTTCCAATTTCCCTTCGTTCCGTATGAAAATTTTGTCTCGTTCTATTTCTACTACGTGATTTAGTCCGGGAAACTGGTCTTTCGGTGTTGGTGTGAGAATTAGATAACTCACCTGGACTATTTACTGGGGGTGGACCTACTTCTGTGTGATGTGTTCCAATAGCAGTTATTGCTTCTTTCATAACTCCTTTAATCAAAGAAGCTACTTCCTGCATAGAACCTCGAATTACATCTCCGACAACGTCAGAAATTTCTTTCCGTAAATCTCCGGTAAATTTATTTGCAGGAATTGTGTCCCCAGTCATCATAGAATTAATACTATGAAAAGTAGGCGCATTTGTCTGTACATCGGCATTCATGTCTGGGTTACTAGGTACGTAAATACAGGATTCTGTTGTACCCTGTGCCTGTAATTCAGGTCTTACATCATCACCTGTAAATTCAGCTTCACTAGCAGTGGTATCATCAGCTGATAATATACCTGCATTAATTCTTGTCCCACGTCGACTTTTTCGGGGTGTTTTAAAATTTTCCATATTTTCCATATATCAGTCTCCGGGATATACGTACCTGTAGGCAGGACTCGTATCTCAGGATTCAGAATATAGCTAGAATCCCACTTCTGACACCAAATGTAACGGTCAACCTGTACTACGATTCTGCAATACACAGCTGATCGGTCAGGATGATCGCCTAAATTTAATCAGTTCTGACACCACCGGAATTTATCCAGAAATTAATCAAATTCGTCTTCAACTAGTTAATAATGAAAATAACAAGAAGTTATTTATGATCAATTCAAACATCAATGAAGATTTATTTAGAAACTCTCATGAAATATTTCTACAAACAGGTAAGTTCAAATACTCTGAATGTTTACAGGATTTATTGTATTTCAGTATCGCATCATGGAAATTTGCTACTCATATCATAACCTTTCCAACTGATTCCTGTATTAAATAAACTGAATCTTTCCCGGGTTTCGTTTGTTGTTTTATTGTGTTTTATTCCTGATTCAAGCCTCCAACTTGTATCTCGTTTGAGTTTCCTTTAATATCTGGCTGGTCCAAGGGAGATTACTCGTGTCGGTAAAATGCAATTTTTACAACCGTCACTTCGTTAAATGACGTCCTTCCATTATGGTTGTTTCAGGAGTAATCACTTGTGCTTTGTTTATTCAACATGGCAGGGGCTGTGCATTTCCTTGTTATTTAATTCACTTTTATACCCTGTTAAATCCAGTTGAAATGATTTCTGGAATTTTATTGAAGGTAAGTATATTTCTGTTGTGCCGTATACAGTGGTCCTACATGTATTTACATGTTAATTTTCTTGTATCATTTTCCCCTTGTACTGGTTCAATCATCTGTGTTATTTGAAATAAATAATACTGGTAAAATCAGACCGTCTCCTGTTTTATTTACGGACAATGCTTAAAACCAGTCTGCATGTTTGGATATACCGTTATGCAGGTATTAGGTCAAGCCCTTTCCGTAGTTTAAAATGGGAGGTCTTTCCTGTAGAATATTTCGTAGCCTCAGCTCGTTATTCATCCACGGGCAATGCTTAAAGCAATGTTATAATGCTAAGCCCTTCCCGTATCAAAATCGAGGGGATTATGGATCGTTTAGATCTATAATGAATATCTTCAGTCGTTGCCTCAGCTCGATTAGTCTTATTCACGGGCAATGCCTGGCGATGTTTTCACCATACCCTTCCCGTGTCTAAGATCGAGTGGTTAATATCTTTCACCAGTATTTATATTTCAATCCTTAACTGTTAATCCAAATTTGCTGGCTAAGTTATCAGCATTATTCACTCCAATATACTGGCTTATGTTATCAGCATTATCCTTCCTAATATTTGACTGGTGCACTCCAACAATTACCTTTTCGGCTGACTCGGCTCGCACCAAGTGACGAGTATTGATTGATTGAAATTGTACTTTAAGGGCCGCTTCCCATACGGATTTCGCGGCCCATCGACTCAATGCTTTATTTAAATTTCACGGTACATTTCTTTGTTAATTTGAGATCTTTTGCAACGCTAGATATTAAAATAAATAATTAAATAATGAATAAATAACAATGAGGAAATATAAATACTAGTAGAGAAGAGTCGCTATGGTTTTTATACTGGAAAATATTTGTTATAATCGCGTGGATGATTCCTTTGTCTCAATACCCCATAGTACGCACAAAGCCGTCCAGAAAAAACTGGGAGAACCAGGGCGTTTTCAGGATTCTTCGAGACGGCTTCCCTAACGACGCCCTTGGGAACAGGGTGGGTCCTTCCAGAAATCTGTGCCTGTAACAATTGCTTGGAGTGTGTAGTGGGGTACAGAACGGCAGGTCTACGTCCTATATTACGTGAAAGTCAAAGGATCATATTCTGTGTTGGGACGTCAATTCGGTAACATGTAAGGGGTAGCGTGTCTGGTGTGGTCTAGGGTCGAGTATTCTGATTCTGGGTGTTCTTGCTATGCGGCGTTGTCACTCAAGGCGCTGTTGGTATTCTTGTAATCGTCATCCGTTTTCTGTTTCAGGTCTTGCCCAACTCGTCTGTGGTCTTCGGTGTGCCTGTATCATATGAAATAGAAGGCTTGTAGTCATTCTTGTTTGCTATTGTTTTTCGATGCAATAATTTGATATATCTTCCTCCCAACAACAGGCACGCCCCGAATGTCAGTCACATAATATGAATAGCAATATATAATTAGGTGAGTAAATAGATAAACAAATGAATAAATAACTAAACATTTCGATAGATTCAGTACTAGGTGAATACACAAATAAACGGCACTGTATTATTTCTGTATGCATTATCGTTTGATGGCCATAAAGAATTTGTAGGACAATGAGATAGACGGCCCTCAATATCAAGGTAACTCCGCCATCACCATTTCCTATATTTTATGCCGAATACTGCTCGCTATATGCGATTTGGCCGTGCTAATTTTGTCATGAATTCAATTAGATTTGGCCATCGTTTGTTTTGTAGGACAGTGGAACAGACGGCCCTCAAGTATCAAGGTAACTCCGTTGTTGCCATGCCTATTTTATTTCTAAATGTGTCTGTGACATTTTGGCCGGATGTTATGTATGGATAGTTTATTATGGCCATAATGTTTTGTATGGCTATGGTGAAGTGACGAGTACACGCAGAACTTCGTATTTATAGGCAGCAGACACAACAAAAGAGCGCCCTCTAGCGTCGATGAAGTTACCCCGAAACCAGGAATCTCAAGAAAGCTTTACTCTAATTTGCAAGGTTAATCATGCATTAATTTGATTGAGATAAATCAATAATTACTCTAAGAATATTATATAATCGTCAAATATTAACAAATAAGCTTCAAGATGAATCTAAAAGTATTAGATTTTGGTTTGAAGAATATTGTCGCTGACGTCATCAGAACAAACATGGCGGACATCGGCAAGTGTCCTGCCTGAAAAATAGTGGTAAAACATCAATCTTGATCAAACTACCGAGAATGAAGTATTGACAACTACTGGATAACATTCCAAGACAATTATTTAATTGACCCAGGTAGGTATTTATATATCGAATAGCAGTAATATTGTCAAAACGCAATTTCCCGACCTCGACACGCGCAACAACAACATTTCGGGATGTGCAACTTTACTCAAAAGTTCGTACAAATACCAAATTAATATTTATCCTTTTTGCGTGGATAACATCAGAGGAAATTTTGGCATTCTTAGTAAAACGTATTTACACAAATGGTATCAAGACAGACTTGTCAGGTGACGAGGATAATATAAATATCATACATAACATGAAATCCTCACAATATATATTGAAACATAAGCCCCGATCACGTGCACATGTATACATCCATCTAAATTTGCATACTGTGCAAAATAAATTACCCGTGTGCAAACTCAGCATGTGAACGCAACTGCACACGTGTGTATATTTGCATGGAGAGTAAATTTGCATCTGGCCCGGAGGTTGTGCAAAAGTTTATTCTATAACACTTGTGTCAATAACAGCGAGCTAACCAGTGCAATAATTACAAGATTTACCACGGTTATGTGAAATGTACATGTGTCAAGTGCAGGTGTTCATTAGGAGATTCTATTTCACAAGTCGGATGAGGAAAGGGACGTCTGCTTTCATACAAGTAACAATCGGATAAAACAAACAATTAAATTACAAGATGGAATTTCTTTCTCAAGTTTAATTGTTGTTTCCATCCTGGAATTTATTAACAAAGCGACACAAATAGACATATATATCCACGTAATTTTCACACAGATGAGCGGATGACAGTATCACTCCCCATTTGAAAGACCACATAAACTCGTCCACTGACATTGGTACGATGCCAAACGAGACGGGAGCATCAGTGGACGAGTTTTTTTCAAGAAAGGTGAGGAAGGTTGTGAAAGTTTAAATATGTTTTCAACTTTCATTATAATCTTTGTAGATAATCAATTTGAGTAGTGCAATAGAATAGAAATAATGTTTTCATAGGCGTGCTAAATCGTTATTTTTACTCACGGTTAGTGTGGGAAAGTTTATATTTTAGGGCAAGGGCAAAAATAAACTTTCCCACACTAACCGCGCATAAAATAATGATTTAGCACGCCTATGAAAACATTATTTCTTAAATTTTCACATGTGTTAATTTCCACTGTATGCAGATCTGGTCATGTGAATCTTTGTGTCTGGAATAACACAGAGATAATACTGTTCGACCAATTTTTGAAAAAAAGAAAGAAATGTTCAGTGGATTTATTCTCCATATCCTCATAACTCATTACCGTCAAACAGAAATAATGTTTTATGACATGAAAACTTCGACCGTACTTCTTTTTGGGTCATGGTAACATTTTGCCTTTGGTATTGTGCCTTATATCACTAGGCTTCATTAAACTTAAAAGAGTAAACCATCTGTGAGATTTTATGAAGGAAACCTGAATTATTGTGCATGAAATACTTATTTCCGTTTAATCCTTTGAACTGATATGTTCCATCTCGTACTGATATGGTTTACATCTCGTTTTACTTACATCTTGTTATGCTCATGTGAACGCTTAGCAAATTATACATGTATACATATACCTACATATGCATATGTGCGAATACACTCACCTTTTTTTGTGCATTTGTTTGGGGCTTTACATGAAACAAGCTGGTTCTCCTATATTGCAAATATCGTTCCATTGCCTTACTCCTTTGTTGATTTAAAGGGTGTTATTTTAAAGTTTTGAATGGTTGATTCTAGAAAAAACAAGAGTACACCATCTTCTCTAGTGAATTCAACTGATTCTCATGTGACGTAGTTGACTTACAACTTGAAAGTACACATGGGTGGACAAAAAAAATATTGTGATCCACATCATCTTTTGCGTGATTAAATTTTCAAAATTTGTTACATAACTGAAGGGAGTATCCGGGCTGTAAATAGTAAGTGTTCATTTAATAATTCTACTTTAAACGAATGATTTTCAACCCTAATTTCCCCGTTGAAGGCAAAAATATGACAGTTTTTGTTTCAAACGACTTACATTCCCCAATATCAATTTAATAAAATTTCTGCTCTTATAACAGGAAACTCCCACGACAAAAATGGTTTTCTCGAGATGGATTATGTTAACATGATTAAGCGACAGGGCGAATATCATGGCTTACAGAACAACACGGTGTATCAAAGGTCAGCCGTTTGAAAGTCTACTCTCAACAACAATTGTAATAAACAAATAAGAAAACAACTCATAAGCAGACGACATGAATCTATCCTGTGTTGTTTTTAAAAGCTAAAAAGGTATAGCTAAACACACCTGTTATTCGAACTCGAATGGTGTTATTGTAAATACACACAATTTCCTGACCAATCCTGACCAATCAGGGTAAACAAAGAGATTCTGTGCTCATTACTCCTCGTTCAGATGATTGTTACTCTCTTTGGAAGATTTTTTATTTTGCACTGCTATAAATTAATTTGTTTGTTTAAATTATTAATTTCACATGAGGATTAGTAGTGAATCGTCATATTTTTGTTCTGTATATGAGATGTAGGGATAACTTGCAGCCACCATTAAGAATCAAACACACCAAGATATGACACAACACTATAATACTATTACATCCTAGGTTTATAGTATGTCGGATTGATGATATCGATTGTGTACAGGACCGATGCTTACTCTCTAAAAAACGTTGAGTGAAATTTCACTCAAATAAGAGTGGAAATTCATACCACTCAAAACTTGAGTGAGATTTTCACTCAACTTGAGTTACTTTTCACTCAACTTGAGTTAAATGCACTCAACTTGAGTGACATTCACTCAAGCATAAGAGTAGAATTGATCCCACTCAAGTTGAGTGAACTTGAGTGGTTTTAACTGAAGTTGAGTGAATAGTAACTCAAGTTGAGTGAAAAGTAACTCAAGTTTGAGTGAACAAGTACATTTCACAAAAACTTGAGTGGAACAGTTCACTCATGTTTTTTTACAGAGTAAATATAAATGCTATTGTTTCATATAGGAATCGATGGTATTCCATGTATATATTACAGCCCATGGTCGCTGGTACGTTGATGGATTCGCCCGTCTCGGGGTACCCGGGGTATTCCTCGATGCAACTCCCATACCTGTAACCCCAACTGTCCTTGAAATATCGACCAAGTAGCATTTTGATGACGTCACGTCTGCTACGGCCTATCGATATGCCTAACCTCTGACGGCGGAAACTCTCGGTGGAGTTTCGTGGACATAGAGCAACGCACTCGGCACGGTCTCGTACTACTTATTATGTTGGACATAGTACCTCGAGTCGCAATGCTAGAAATCCATATTGGCATCCATTTTGAAAGCACAGTATCACGCCGAAACTCCAAAAAGCGCATGTCAGCTGTATGACTTCCGTTACCATGGAGATCAGCTTTAGACGAAAAACCAAGAGAAACACCTCAAATTAGAAGAGATCCTTCGGGGGTAGAATCAAGAGAATATTCATTTCATTTGGATATATATTTTATCTCCGGATAAGTGAGAAATACAACGAGGACTATGTAAGCATCAAAATATCCTATAGAATGTGGTGTGCCTCATGTGCGGCGAATCACGGTGTACACCGGAGCGGAGTAAAATCCCTACACCATTAATACGCGAGGTACTATGACTTCGACGAATTAGGCCGAGTAGTCGCGAATTGAGCAACTGGGATCAGAGTTATACCACCACTTGTTAACTCGTTTAACACGCTCGTACATAGCATATACACGTATTCCATGTGGACCCGTAGGCACGACAGATGTACATGGAATTTGATCATGTGAATCCATGTATCTGGAGTAACACAGAGATATTAATGTTCGATCAATTTTTGAAGAAAAAAAATAAATGTTCAGTGGATTTATTCTCCATATCCCCATAACTCATTACCGTCAAACAGTAATAATGTTTTCTGACACGAAAACTTCGACCATACTTCTTTTTGGGTCATGGTAACATTTGATCTTTGGTATTGTGCCTTATATCAATAGGCTTCATTAGACTTAAAAGAATAAGCCATGTCTGAGATTTTATGAAGGAAACTTGGATTATTGTGCATAAAATACTTATTTTCGTTTAATTCATGGTGACACTGACTTTTGTCTTTTGAACTGGTAGGTTCCATCTTTGAACTGATATGGTTTACATATCGTTTTACTTATATCTTGTTATGCTCATGTGAACGCTTAGCAAATTATACATGTATACATATACCTAATGTGAAGACACACGAATAAACTCACCTGAGTAAATTTTGTGCACGTGTTTGGGGCTTTACATGAAACAAGCTGGTTCTCCTATATTGCAAATATCGCCCCATTGCCTTACTCTTTTGTTGATTTAAACGGTGTTATTTTAAAGTTTTGAATGGTTGTTTCTAGAAAAACAAGAGTACACCATCTTCTCTAGGCAATTCAGCTGATTCACAGATAGATAGTTGTTTATTAACGTCTCACCACATATAACATGATAAAAACAATACAAAGCTAAAACAGTTATAGGTGCCACTCTGAAAAGAGTTATGAGAGACGGATATTACCAATATATATAAAACATTACATATGGGTTATACCTCAAATAGTTAAGAAATTTTTCCTACGTTCTAAACCGAGAAAGCAGGCTTTGGCAGTAACAGGTGCCATTTGCGGGTTTCCGAATACGAAAGACAACTTTTCCTAATCAGGAAGACCAAGAAAGCTATTATCACATCCATAAACAAACTGGGCCTCTTGGTACAATTGAAACCTTGTCTTCATAAAGTGGGCAATCGCATAAAACGTGTTCCTCATTTTCTATTTTATCAGGACAAACGAAACAAATACGAGACTCTTCCGACAATCCTTCATATCTACCCGTTTCAATTTTTAACGGGGCAACCCCTAACCTGATTTTTGCAATGGCACTTCTATATTTTTTATATAATTTCGTAGTAACATAAGCTTCTGGTGCGTAATGGGTTTTGAACAGGGTGTACGTCCTTAACTTATTCCGACTTCGGCCCTTAATTGAGCCAACTCTTGTAACGGCTTTTCCCCAATCGTTAACAAAAATACACATCATACATTCCTTAATACACCTGGTCACATATTTCGACGCATACCTTACGTCCGTATCCAAAAAGTGACTCAAATCGTTTTCCTGAAAACATTTTTTTACCCGGAATACCCAGTTCCTATTCTTTTTATCTGCTTGCAGTACAGATCACAGTAAAACTCTTTTGTTTAACCGACGAGCATCCATATTTATGGTTTTACACCAAAACCGTCCTATACTACCCCACTACTTCACATGTGAAGTTGACTTACAACTTGCAAGTACACATGGGTGTCTAAAAAAAATTGGAAGCCACATCATCTTTTGTGTGATTTAAATGTTCAAAATTTGTTACATAACTGAAGGGAGTACCCGGGATGTAAATAGTAAGCGTTCATTTAATAATTCTACTTTAAACGAATGATTTTCAACCATGATTTCCCCGTTGAAGACAAAAATAAGACAGATTTTGTTTCAAACGACTTACATTCCCAAATTCCAATATCAATTTATTAAAATTTCTGCCCTTATAGCAGGAAACTCCCACGACAAAAATATAGAAAGTCTACTCTCAACAACAATTGTAATGAACAAATAAGAAAACAACTCATAAGCACACGACATGAATTTACAGGAAGGTATTAATCTTTTAAACTACGCCTGTATTGTTTTTAGATGATGAAAAGGTATTACTTCACATTTCCACCCCACCTGTTATTCGTGCCCGAGTGGTGGTGATGTCCATTTGTTAACACGAAAGTCGGGTAAATACACACAATCTCCTGGCCAGTTCTGACCAATCAAGGTAAACAAAGAGATTCTGTGCTCATTACTCCTCGTTCAGATGATTGTTACTCTCTTTGGAAGATTGTTTATATTGCACTGCTAAAAGTTAATTTGTTTGTTTAACTTATTAATTTCACACGGGGATTAGCCGTGAATCGCCATATTTTTATTTTTATGAGATGTAGGGATAACTTGGAGCTGGTTCTGTACTGACTGGGCTGATCAGTGTCCAGGGTAATAGGAACTGGGAGCACTCGCGTGTTCTGGCACATGTAGGAACCGTCGTGATACGAATGAAACAAGGTTGAAAACGACGTTAAACCCGACTACTCACTCACTCACTCACTCACTTACTCTTACCATTAAGAATAAAACACACCAGTATATGACAACACTATGATACTATTTACATCCTAGGTTTATAGCAGGACTGTTTTATGGTATATAGTGTATACAGGGCCGATGATTAAATATATTTATTAAATATAAATATTGTTTCATATAGGAATCAATGATATTCCACGTATATATTACATCTCATGGTCACTGGTACGTTGATATGGATTCGCTAGTCACGAAGTATACTTCGAGACTAGCGAATCCATATCATTTTCTCGGGGTACCTTGATGCAACTCCCACACCTGTAGCCCCAACTGTTCTTGAGATATCGACAAAGTAGCGCTTTTGACGACGTCCCTTCTGCTATACGGTCTGTCGATATGCCATAAACACCCGGACGGTGGAAACTCTCGACGGAGTTTCGAGGACATAGAGCAAATAGATCCAGTGTTATACCACTACTCGCTAACTCGTATAACATGGTCGTATATAGCATTTACACAATTCCATGTATACTCGCGATGGTAACAACATGGTATCGTGTAATATGGACCCGTACGCACCACAGATGCCCCTGTGACTTAATTAATGAAGTGAAATCGGTAGAATATCTCAGTAGAATGATGTAATGCCATATAACTGATACATCGCGGTGAGACGCATCAAGGCCAAGGCCACAAAAGTGAAGTGTTGGTATTTTGTATAGGTAATGTTCCAGCACGTGAAATAATGCAGCTTCAGCGTATACATATATGCTGGCGTACATAGAGTGGCATGGTTTGGGAGCATTTCCTGGCGGCATGGCCTGGGGGCATTACCGCTTACCATAGCCTGGGACACTGCCTCGGTCTATAGAATGGGGCCATAACTTTGGGAAATATACAAGGAATCCCGGGATCCTTATGCAAAATAAGTAAGGGGAACGCTGTTCAAGAACTCCCCATTTATTATCTACTCTCATGAATTACCAAGAGATAAGTAAACGACCACTAATTCATCTTTATTCAAGTTCATCTGTTCATTCAATTCGGGGAGTTTGGTACCAGGAGAACAGTGGATAACAAGCTTCGTATACCTTCGCTGATAAACTACAGCAAAAGTGCGCAGCATATGTAATACACGGTCTGCACAGGGGAATAGAGAATGAAAAGTTCTATCTGCGGATGCTTCAGACATTTCGTTCAAGCTATAAAATCCTGTACCCTATAGGTTCGAGTGATTCTTTTGTGGGTTAATTTTCACTTTAAACGAGAATTAGATATTTATTAAAATCTTATGCTAAAGATAAGCATCACAACAGAGATATATCATTGATATTTTCTTATATATGCATAAAGACAGGCGAACACAGGTGTCGGGAGTGGGAGACTGAAAGACACTGACATTTTAGGGTATGATTTACTCTGTTTGACACTGTGGATGCTTCAAGAGAACGAGGTGTTGTTTGCTAACTGAAACATAGTGATACTTGCAAAATATTTTGGAAAGATTTAAAAGAAATATTCCACAAATAAATGAAGACGAAAGAGTAAAACAAAAATATAGTATAAATATTTATTAATTGTATAATACATAAAACCGTAAATTAGCACTTATATATGAACATAGGATCAAGGAATAAACCAAAGATTCCTGCGTTAACAGTACTTCTCTCCATCGAGGACTTCTTCATCAATGATACTAGAACGGGGTTAAAACAGTTTGATGATATCGCCCCATGACACATGTGGTTCACACAAAGTATCATGAATCACCGAACATAGTTATGTGAGCACTGTGTGAATATGGTGAATATGGCACAAATCGAAATAGCACAATTAATATAAAAAAAGGATGCTGTGGTAAGAATACCACGGCTTGCGGTATCATCAAAATGTCAAGAATCAGCAGATGTTTTAAATATAGTTGGATTTCTTCCACTTGCTACTGTTTTTCTTGTAGTTTTTCACCAAGGATGCCATTGTCGTCATCGCTTCCAGGAGACCTTCTCCCCTCGTTGCGCATGTCCCCTGAACCGACCAATATCTGTCCTTCATTTTGCCCAAGTTTAGCCAATCAGCGATCTGGGAGGTAGAGAGTGCTCCTAAAAATATACGATAAATATTTGATGTAAGTTAAAGAACATTTGACATGCAATACCAATTCTTAAGTTAGAACACAAAAAACAGTTCGCTATTTATGAGTTTCCAAAGTAACTTTCCTGGGATTTTTGGTGTATACGTTCCAAGCTTTGCATACTGATAATTTTTCAAGCGTTCATAATTGTGTTTCAAACATTCGTAAGTTCATTTTTAATGTTACCTTTTTTATCTTGTTTGTTGGCGAGTACGATCAGTGGGACACCTTTCAATTCCTCCGAGTTACACATGCGCAAAAGTTCCTCACGTGCGGCTGGCATTCTCTCTTTGTCAGAGCTATCCACGACAAACAAAATACCTGGAGAGGAAAAAAAGAAATATAATTAATTGGTTTTATTTTATTTCATTCGTTTCATGTGAAATCATTTTGCGAATTATCCTTAATATAAATTAAATCGTATCTCGGTTATAATAATTATAGGAAATGTATAAGTACATAAGGCAAACATACCATGAGATCCCTTGAAGTACATGCTCCACAGACGTCGGAGTTTTTCCTGTCCGCCAACATCCCACACGGTGAAGGTGACGTTTTGACAGACGGTCACAGTCTCCACGTTAAAGCCCACCGTCGGCACAGTCTCGATATCGTCCTCATCTAATTTGATCTTGTATAAAATTGTGGTTTTACCTAATGAGAAAATGAAAGGATGAAAGTTAAGTACTTGAAAGAAGAAAAAGATTAGTTATGCTTAAGTATCGATCACAGACCATTAATGGTAGCAAATCGGCTAGCAATTGATATGAACTTAGAAAAAGGACATGATACAGAAAAACCAAAGCACTGGTGTGCGCGATGGAGTTCTGTATTTTCAGATTTAATTCTCAGATTCAATTTAATTCAATTTGAATTTCATATCCTAGTTTGAAAACATGAAGTGATGAGATTCGACGTGATTTTATACAGTCGTCATTATCTTTTATTGCTAACTTACCGGCAGAGTCTAGTCCGACCATGAGAAGTCTGGCTGGAGAAAGGTGAAGTTCTCCGAAGATTTCTTGTAATCTGGATAAAATCTTTCCCATTTTTGTTGTTCAAGATGACTTGATTGTAGATATCGGTCGATGTAGACTGTTGAACGGTTCAGATTGGTTTGAATTTCAACATGAATCTCACCGTTTTATATCCTCTTAGGTAATCAGGTAACACGCGACTTTTGACCTTGGCACAATGCATGGGTTTCGCCGCCGGTCTGTCTGGGTCTCCTATGGTATGGTCAAGCGCTCGTTGGTCAGTGATTGGTCACTCAGGGATATCCTTTGGCCTCACAGTTGTCTTCGTTTCCCAGATTCCGGTTTCACGTGGTTTTATGTTGAGGGACCACCGCATGGTATCATTTGTTTGGATTTGCCTGATCGGATTTGCAGTTATACTTTAAACCAACAACAAATCAATGCATCGATCGTCACCTTTCGTAGAGCTGTGTTCTTGAAATCTGGTAAACAATATGGGATACAATTCTGACTGAGTGTTAATATAGATAATTTACACATTCTGTCAATTTGATGATAGTTTTAAAGATGTTTTGTTTATCTCTGGTCAATAGTCCGTACTCCAGACATTCTGTCTCGACGAAAGAAGTCGAATACTGCTCAGATAGTTAAGGGAATCTGTGTCACATACCTCAGAATCGATGAGCCATTCAACCGCTCTTCAATAATCTCGAAACTTATCGGAAGTTATATTATTCCAGCTAAAACAAATTTTAATTCCTATCTCAACTTGTGAAATTCATATACCTCGCCTATTCATAATTCTTGAGTCAGCGTTAAATTCTCTTTACGTTCTGAGTATTATGTCTTTCAGGACCTGATAGACTGATTAATGAGTTTTTCATTCATGGGGCCAGCACTCTCACCCCTGTCCTTTATGGACTTTTTAATTGTATTTTTTCAACTGGTTATTTCCCGCCTGTCTGGTCTGAAGGATATATCATACCACTGCATAAAAAAGGAAGCCGGAATGACGTAGAAAATTATAGGGGTATCACTCTATTAAGTAGCATGGGGAAATTTCTCACTAGAATATTAAATAACGGTTTGACAGCATGGGCCGAAGATTACTATGTTTACATTGAGACACAGGCCGGTTTCCGTGTTGGTATGAGTACAGTAGACAATATTTTGTTATTCATGGCATCATTTCGCACATTTTGAATACTGGTAAGAATTTGTTTTGTGCCTTTGTTGACTTTACAAAGGCTTTCGATTATGTAGTACGTGACAACCTATGATTTAAACTTTTGAAAATAGGTGTTAGGGGAAAAATTGTGAATATCATATCTTCAGTGTATAAATCCGTGAAGCCGAAAGTTAAATTTAATAATTCGCTTAGTCAGGGCATTGAGTGTTGTACTGGTGAAAGACAAGGAGAGTGTTTATCACCCTTTCTGTTTACAATGTACCTTAATGATATAGAGGATGAATTTTATTTAAAGGGGGCCGAAGGGCTTAACATGGGACATTTAAAATTGTTTTTACTCCTGTATGCAGATGATATTGTGCTGTTTTCAGATAATTCAACAGGTTTACAGAATGCTCTAGATATATTGTACAATTATTGCCAGAAATGGAAACTCTCTGTTAATATTGATAAATCAAAAATTATGGTATTCAGAAAGGGTGACCGTTTGTCAAGAAGTTTAAATTTTACTTACGGAACACAAATTATCAACATTGTAGATAAATTTACATATTTAGGAATTGTTTTTACGAGTGGAGGTTCCTTTGCAAATGCACATAATACCCTAGCGGGACAAGCACAAAAAGCAGTATTTAGTCTTCAAAAATTGTTGTATAAATTTTCTGACATTCAACCTCTACATAGATTAGAATTGTTTGACAAACTAGTCTTACCCGTTCTGAATTACGGCTCAGAAGTTTGGGGATTTGCAAATGCAGATTCGATAGAGCGGGTGCATTTGCAATATTGCAAAATCGTTTTAGGGGTTAAAAAATATACACAAAATGATTTCATCTACGGTGAACTGGGAAGATGCTCACTGATTACAAAACGATTATATATTATTATTAAATATTGGTTAAAAATAATTAGTTGCGATGATCGGAGGTACATTAAAAAAATCTATAACGTACTTTTGAAGATAGTTTAGCATACCCAAACAAAAAGTCTTGGGCTATACTTCTGAAGGAGCTTTTTGCAAGACTAGGTTTATTCTGAACGCATGGCAAGCACAGACGGTAGGGGAACATACAGTATTTCTATCGTTAGTTAAACAGCGATTAAACGACCAGTTTATTCAGAATTGGAGTGCTCGCCTGAATGCCTCGAGTAGAGCTAGATTCTGTGTTGGATATTGTAATTTTGTATTTCAACCTTATTTAGACCATATTACAGAGAAAAAGTTTAGAATGGCGTTTACAAGGATTCGCACTTCCTCCTATAGGCTACAAATTGAAACCGGTCGCTGGACTAAACCAGTCAAAACTAATGTGGAAGATAGGTTATGTACGCTCTGTGAATTAGTAGAAGACGAATATCAGTTTATTATAATATGCCCAAGATATCGTGATATCCGTATAAATATACATACCCCAGTATACTGTAATCATCCAAGCGTGGTCAAGTTCCTAAATCTTATTGCTTCAAACTCATTGCTATATTAAAAAGGTTAGCTATATTTATACAAGAAGCAACAGTCATTCGAGATAAGACTCTGTATAATAACTAACCGATGGAGTTTTTTATATCCGAAAACTGTTGTCAGTCCTTGCCGCCATCGATGTTTTTGTATATTATGTATATGCTCAAGGGCCAGTTGGCCTACTGCAATAAAATCTACATATCATAATCTGGTTTTGGCATGTGAACTGGAGAACATTTAAAAAAATAGAATGCTCTCTGAATTCGTCCATGGCATCTATTCTCTAATTAACTAAATAAACATAGCATTTTGAACTTGTTTGTCGGAACTTCTTTTACAGCAGACGACGAGATCCCGGTATCTCACGTGGACTGACATAAACAAATTCATGAAAATGGGCGAAATTCTTTCCAAACCTGGCAGATAGCAAAATAAATTACACGTGTTCAAACTCACATGTGAACGCAACTGTACAGGGGTGTATATTTGCATGGAAACTAAATTTGTATCTCGTCCGAAGGTTGAGCAAAAGTATATTTACACATGGGTAAATTTGCACTGTATGCAAATCTGTTCATGGGAATCCATGTAACTGGAGTAACACAGAGATAATACTGTTCGATCAATTTTTGAAAAAAAAGAAATGTACAGTGGATTTATTCTTTATATCCCCATAACTCATTACCGTCAAACAGAAATAATGTTTTCTGTTTTCTGACATGAAAACTTCGACCGTACTTCTTTTAGGGTCATGGTGACATATATGTGCCTTATATCAATAGGCTTCATTAGACTTAAAAGAATAAGCCACCTCTGAGATTTGATGAAGGAAACTTAAATTATTGTGCATAAAATACTTATTTCCGTTTAATCCAGGGTGACATTGGCTTTTTTCCTTGGAACTGATAGGTTCCCTCTGGTACTGATATGGTTTACATCTCGTTTTACTTATATCCCGTTATGCCCATGTGAACGCTTATCAAATTATACATGTATACGTATACCTCAATATGCACATGTGCGAATAAACTCACCTGAGTAAATTTTGTGCATGTGTTTGGGGCTTTACATGAAAAAAGCTGGTTCTCCTATATTGCAAATATCGTCCCATTGCCTTATTCCTTTTTTTATTTAAACGGTGTTATTTTAAAGATTTGAATGGCTGATTCTATAAAAAGAAAGAGTACACCATCTTCTCTAGGCAATTCAACTGATTCACATGTGAAGTAGTTGACTTACAGCTTTAAAGTACACATGGGTGTCTAAAAATTGGGAGCCACATAATCTTTTGTGTGATTTAAATTTTCAAAATGCGTTAAATAACTGAACGGAGTATCCGGGCTATAAAGATAGTATATAGTGTTCATTTATTCATTCTACTTTAAACGAATTCATTTCAACCATCATTTCCTCGTTGAAGACAAAAATATGACAGTTTTTGTTTCAAACGTTCCCAAATCCCAATATAGATTTATTAAAATTTCTGCACTTATAACAGGAAACACCCACCATCAATATATAGAAAGTATACTCTCAAGAACAATTGTAATAAACAAATAAGAAAACAACTCATAAGCGCACGACGTGAATCTATAGGAATGTATTCATCTTTTAACCTACACCCGTGTTGTTTTTAGATGATGAAAATGTATCACTAAACACGCTTCACATTTCCACCCCACCTGTTATTCGAGCTCGAGTGGTGGTGTTGTCCATTTGTTAACTCGAAAGTCGGGTAAATACACACAATTTCCTGACCAATTCTGACCAATCAGGGTAAACAAAGAGATTCTGTACGCATTACTTCTCGTTCAGATGATTGTTACTCTCTTTGGAAGATTGTTTATTTTGCACTGTTATAAATTAATTTGTTTGTTTAAATTATTAATTTCACACGAGGATTAGCGGTGAATCGTCATATTTTTATTCTGTATATGAGATGTAGGGATAACTTGGAGCCACCATTAAGAATCAAACACACCAAGATATGACACAACACTATAATACTATTACATCCTAGGTTTATAGTATGTCTGGTTGATGATATAGAGTGTATACAGGACCGATGCTTAAATATAAATGCTATTGTTTCATATAGGAATCGATGATATCCCATGTATATATTACATCCCATGGTGACTGGTACGTTGATATGGATTCGCTAGTCTTCGGATACCCGGGGTATTCCTTTTATGCAACTCCCATACCTGTATACCCCAACTGTCGTTGAGATATCGACCAAGTAGCATTTTGATGACGTCACTTCTGCTACGGCCTATCGATATGCCATAACCTCTGACGGCGGAAACTCTCGACGGAGTTTCGTGGACATAGAGCAACGCACTCGGTCTCGTACTGTTGTGTAAGATATAGTACCTCGACGCGCAATGCTAGAAATCCATATTGGGATCCATGTTGAAAGCACAGTATCACGCCGAAACTCCGACAAAGTATGTCAGCTGTATGACTTCCGTTACAATGGAGATCAGATTAAGACGAAAAACCAGGAGAAACACCTCAAATTAGAAGAGATTCTTCGGGGGTAGAATCAAGGGAATTTATTAAATTTCATTTGGATATATATTTTATCTCCTGATAAGGGAGAAATTCAACGAGGACTATATAAGCGGCAACACATCCTATAGCATGTGGTGTGCATCACGTGTGGCGGATCACGGTTTACACCGGAGCGGTGTAAAATCCCTACACCATTAATGCGCGAGGTACTATGACTTCGACGAAATAGGCCGAGTAGTCTCGAATGAGAGCAACGGGTTTCAGAGTTATACCACCACTCGTTAACTCCTATAACACGCTCGTACATAGCATATACACGTATTTCTTGTATACTCGCATTGTAACACCAATGTATCGTGTAATATGGGCCCGTAGGCACGACAGATGAACATGAAATGTGGTCATGTGAATCCATGTATCTGGAGTAACACAGAGATAATAATGTTCGATCAATTTTTGAAAAAAAGAAATGTTCAGTGGATTTATTCTCCTTATCCCCATAACTCATTACCGTCAAACGGAGATATTGTTTTCTGGCATGAAAACTTCGACCGTACTTCTTTTTGGGGCATGGTGACATTTGGCCTTTGGTATTGTGCCTCATTTCAATAGGCTTCATTAGACTAAAAAGAGTAAGCCACCTGTGAGATTTTATGAAGGAAATAGTATTCTGCATGAAATACTTATTTCTGTTTAATCCATGGTGACATTGGCTTTTGTCCTTTGAACTGATAGGTTCCATATTTGAACTGATATGGTTTACATCTCGTTTTATTTACATCTTGTTATACCCATGTGAACGCTTAGCAAATTATACATATATACGTATACCTAAATATGCACACGTGCGAATAAAATCATCTGAGTAAATTTTGTGCATGTGTTTGGGGCTTTACATGAAACAAGCTGGTTCTCCTATATTGCAAATATTGTCCCAATGCCTTACTCCTTTGTTGAATTAAACGGTGTTATTTTAAAGTTTTGAATGGCTGATTCTAGAAAACAAAGAATGCACCATCTTCTCTAGGCAATTCACCTGATTCACATGTGAAGTAGTTGACTTACAACTTGCAAGCACACATGGGTGTCTAACACAAATATTGGGAGACACATCATCTTTTGTGTGATTTAAATTTTCAAAATGCGTTACATAACTGAACGGAGTATCCGGGCTGTAAAGAGTAAACGTTCATTTAATAATTCTACTTTAAACTCATGATTTTTATCCATTATTTCCCCGCTGATAACTAAAATATGACAGTTTTTGTTTCAAACGACTTACATTCCCAAATCCCAATATCAATTTATTAAAATTTCTGCACTTATAGCAGGAAACTCTCTCGACAAAAATATAGAAAGTCTACTCCCAACAACAATTGTAATAAACAAATAAGAAAACAACTCATAAGCGCACGACGTGAATCTATAGGAATGTATTCATCTTTTAACCTACACCCGTGTTGTTTTTAGATGATGAAATGGTATTACTAAACACACTTCACATTTCCACCCCACCTGTTATTCGAGCTCGAGTGGTGGTGTTGTCCATTTGTTAACTCGAACGTCGGGTAAATACACACAATTTCCTGACCAATTCGGACCAATCAGGGTAAACAAAGAGATTCTGTGCACATTAATCCTCGTTCAGATGATTGTTACTCTCTTTGGAAGATTGTTTATCTTGATTGCACTGCTATAAATTAATTTGTTTGTCTAACTTATTAATTTCACACGAGGATTAGCGGTGAATCGCCATATTTGTATTCTGTATATGAGATGTAGGGATAACTTGCAGCCACCATTAAGAATCAAACACATAAGTGTTCATTTTATAATTTTTGTTTTTAAAGAAATAATTTCAACCATCAATTCCCCGTGGAAGGAAAAAAAACCATGTCAGATTCAAACAGAATTACTGTCCCCTATCCCTATATTAATTTCATAAAATTTCTACTCTTATAACCCGAAACTCTTTTTTCTCACAGTCGATTATGATAACCTGATTAAGCAACAAGGCGTACATAGCTTACAGATAAAAACCCTGGATCAACGGTTAGCCGTTTGAAAGTCTCCTCTGTTAAACAACAACTGTATTTACAAATAAGAAAACAACTCATGGGCACACGGCGTGAATCTGTACGTATGTATTCATCTTCTAACATACACCTGTGTTGTTTTTAGAAGATATAAAGGTATAAGAAAACTAGAAAATCAGATAAATACACACAATTCCCTGACCAATCAGGCTAAACAAACAGAAAGTTTGTTCACATTGTTCCTTTTTCAAATGATTTTCACTCTCTTTGGAAGATTGTTTATCTTGCTGTGCTACAAATTTCACACGAGAATTAGCCATGAATCTTTATATTTTTGTTCTATATATGAAAAGAAGCGTAACTTTGTAGCAGAATTGAAACACACTGGAATATGGCACAATACTATACATTATAGGTTTATAGTATGTCTTCTTGATGATTTAGAATGTATACAGGACCGTTGATTAAATAGAATATCATTTCTTTCATGTAGGAATGGACGACCTGGAGTTCCATGGTCATATTCAAGTTATATCTCATGGTCTCTGGTAGTCTCGGGGTATTCCGTGATGCAGCACACATACCTGTAATCTCAACTGTTCTTCAGATATCGACCGAGTACCATTTTGATGACGTCACTTCTGGTATGACCTGGTTCTGATTAGAAGTGATATCAGTCGGAACTGTCGTGCGAAAAGGAGGTGTTCGCTTTAGATGCGTATTTTTCCCTCCAGTGTCACTCGCCGTTGGTCTATTGTCTCACTGGGAGCCGGCCGGTATATTGTGACGTAATGCTCAGGTATTCCCAACTCCTTGTCAGCCAGTCGAGGCCAGTCTAATTATAATTTCTGGTTCAAACAGTCACCAATTAGATTCTTATGAATGAACCAACTATTTACCAACAATGATCAGTAGAATTATTATATCAATGGAGTCGAATTTTTCTAATGTCTGCCAAAAGTTCAGGACGGGAGTAACAATAGATAAGGAAGTAACCACAAAATAAAACATATTGGCACAAGCATAATCGCTTGGGAAAGGAAAGCGTCATCTCCTGTTCAGGGTCATTTTTTGAATAAAAAGAGATAATGTTTTAGTTGCAATGCTGTAATCATCTGCATTAGCGGCAATGAAGAAATGACTATCACTATAGTCATATTGTAATGAAGTATTGACACATCGAAGAATAACAGTAACTGCTGTGAACCAGGAATATTCCGTTATTGGCCTAACAGGCCTTGATATTACACTGAAGCATTTTGACATATTTCTATATTATGAAAATATGACACCTTTAACCAAAGCGACTTTTCATTATGATATATGGTCAAACCTACCGAATTTAGATATCTTTGACTCGTTTTGGTTAAAGGTGTCATATTTTACATATAAAGGGAATTCCCTCTGAGAATATCACCAAAACTTCCAAAAACAAACAAATACCCATTTTTATGATCGTAATATTTTTTTGACTTATCTTTTCTTGGTAAAAATACAGAATACGAAAATTCAGCATTTTCTCTCTCAAACTTAAAACTTCTCAAGTAAACACGAGCAATTTTTTTTTTCAGATTATAAACGCAACACACTGAGGAATTTTTTTTCGGTCAAACCTAACACCTCCTTTACGAAGTGACCGATTGTCACTCTGCACGGCCTCGTACTATAATGTAGGACATATAGTACCTCAAGTCGCACTGCTAGGAATCCATATTGGCATCCATGTTGAAAGCACAGTATCACACCGAAACTCCGAACAGCGCATGTCAGTTGTATGACTTCCGTTACAATGGAGATCAGCTTGAGACGAAAAACCAGGAGAAACACCTCAAATTAGAAGAGATCCTTTGGGGTTAGAATCAAGGGAATATCTATTTCATTTGGATATATATTTTATCTCCTGATAAGGGAGAAATATAACGAGGACTATGTGAGCGGAAACACATTCTTTAGTATGTGGTGTGCCTCACGTGCGGCGGATCACGGTTTAAATTGGAGAGGTGCTAAATCCTTACACCATTAATGCTCGAGGTACTAGGAGTTCGACGGAATAGGCAGAGCAGTCGCGAATGGACCGATTGTCATTCGCGACCCCTCGGCCTATTCCGTCGAACTGGTAGTACCTCTCGCGCAATAATGGTGCAAGGCTTTTTTACATCTCTCAACTGTAAACCGTAATCTGCCGCACGTGAGACACACCACATGGTATAGGATGCGTTTCCGCTCATATAGTCCTCGTTGTATTTCTTCCTTATCAGGAGATGAGATATATATCCGAATGGAATGGATATTTCCTTGATTCTAGCCCGTAAGGATCTCTTTTTATTTGATGTGTTTCTCCAGGTGTTCTAGAATATCCATTAATGTCTCCTGGTCCTACCCTAACATCTTTAAATCTTATTAATGGTCTACATTAGAAAAAAAGGAATACTCATCATATTTGCTGGTGTTTTGTTCGATCATGTTCTGATTTACGTATGTGCCGTGTGTCAGCAGCTTTAACGTGTCGGCCTATCACGGAATGTTCCCGGAATTCGCCGAAGATCGTTCACACGTTTTCGTTTGAACATTACAAGAGCAATGGAGAAAACAGCTGAAGATACAGAAATGAGATTTATATTTTTATAATCCTATAATACTCTAGATGAGAAATATATGCTTGGGTTTTCATTTTATGGAAGCGCTTTTAAGGAAAATGATAAAAACGAGCGTGGATATATCGCAAAAATTCCTGATGAACTGTTTGGAAGATTAGAATGTGAAGTAAGATATTCCACAAATAAACGAACAAGTAAACAAGAATATGGTATATACCTGAATATTTTTTATAATGAATTTTATAACAAATCTATCACACATCGAATACAATGCGAATTAAAATATACCTGGGACTTTGTGCATGGTACACCAGATCTATTCAACACAGCAACAACAAACATAGCACTTGTATGCATATATTAAAAAGTATGATCAAATCTGTATATGCACGATGATTTCCGAGTTTTTGTCTCGAGCACTTTCCTCATCAAAAGATGAATACTGGGTATGAAATTGAAAACAGTTTAAAATTATATATGGCACATATTCTCCAGCACAATGTTGAGAATATCGCTCGAATGTCAGAATTCATCATCTCACACATGAAGCGTCAAACAGTTATGAGCATGGTGTCTCTCCGAGCACATTCTCATTTTATACCAAGGATAGTCGATCGCAGTATCAAAATGTCAAGAATCAGCAGCTATTTTAAATATAGTTGGATTTCTTCCATTTGCTGCTGTTTTTCTTGTAGTTTTTCACCAAGGATGCCATTGTCGTCATCGCTTCCAGGAGACCTTCTCCCCTCGTTGCGCATGTCCCTTGAACCGACCAATATCTGTCCTTCATTTTGCCCAGGTTTAGCCAATCAGCGATTTGGGAGGTAGAGAGTGCTCCTAAAAATACAAAATTAATATGATGAGTTAAAGAACATTTGACACCCAATACTAATTCTTAAGTGAAAAAAAAAAGACAGTTCGCTATTATGAGTTTCCAAAATCATTTTTCTGAGATTTTTGGTGTATATGTTCCAACATTTGCATACTGATATTTTCAAGCGTTCATAATTGTGTTCCAAACATTCGTAAGTTTTGTTTTTTTTTATGTTACCTTTTTTATCCTGTTTGTTGGCGAGTACGATCAGTGGGACACCTTTCAATTCCTCTGAATTACACATGCGCAAAAGTTCCTCACGTGCGGCTGGCATTCTCTCTTTGTCAGAGCTATCCACGACAAACAAAATACCTGGAGAGGAAAAAAATAAATACAATTAGCTTTAATTTATTTATTATTATTATTATTATTATTTTTTTTTTTCATGTGAAACAGTTTGTCTACAAAGATTTGTATAATCATATTGCGAATTATCCTCAATACCAATTAAAGCGTATCTCGGTTATAATAATGATAGGAATAGCATAAGTATATATATAAAGCAAACATACCATGAGATCCCTTGAAGTACATGCTCCACAAACGTCGGAGTTTTTCCTGTCCGCCAACATCCCACACAGTGAATGTGACGTTTTGACAGACGGTCACAGTCTCCACGTTAAAGCCCACAGTGGGCACAGTTTCGATAGCGTCCTCATCCAACTTGATCTTGTACAAAATTGTGGTTTTACCTAACGAGAAAATGAAAGGGTGAAAATTAGGTATTTGAAAGACGAAAAAGATTAGTTATTGTTAAGAAAGTATCGATCACAGACCATTAATGGTATCAAATCGGCTAGCAATTGATATACACTTAGAAAGAGGACATGATACAGAAAAATCAAAGCACTGGTGTTCTCTATTGGAGTTCTCTATTTTTAGATTATGGGATCCAATTTTTTTAATTCTCAAATTCAATTTTATTCAATTTGAATTTCATATAGTAGTTCAAAAAATGAAGTGATGAGATTCGAACGTGATTTATACAGTTGTCATTATCTTTGCTGGTAATTTTTGCTAACTTACCGGCAGAGTCTAGTCCGACCATGAGAAGTCTGGCTGGAGAAAGGTGAAATTCTCCGAAGATTTCTTGTAATCTGGATAAAATCTTTCCCATTTTGTTGTTCAAGATGATTTGATTGTGGATATCGATTGATGTGGACTGTTGAACGGTTCAGATCGGTTTGATTTTCAACATGAATCTCACCGTCTTATATCCTCTTAGGTAATCAGGTAACACGCGATTTTTGACCTTTGCACACAAGGCATAGGTGTCGCCGCCAGTCTGTCTGGGTCTCCTATGTTATGGTCAACCGCTCGTTGGTCAGTGATTGGTCAGTCAGGGATATCCTCTGGCCTCACAGTTGTCGTTTCCCAGATTCCGGTTTCACATGGTTTTATGTAGAGCGACCACCGCATGGTACCATTTGTTTGGATTTGTCTGATCGGATTTGCAGTTATACTTTAAACCAAAAACAAATCAATGCATCGATCGTCACCTTTCGTGGAGATGTGTTCTTGAAATCTGGTAAACAATATGGGATACAATTCTGACTGCGTGTTAATATAGATAATTTACACATTCTGTCAATTTGATGATAGTTTTGAAGATGTTTTGTTTATCTCTGGTCAATAGACCGTACTCCAGACATTCTGTCTGGACGAAAGAAGTCGAATACTGCTCAAATGGTTAAGGAAATCTGTCACATACCTTAGAATCGATGAGCCATTCAACCGCTCTTCAATCAACTCGGACCTTACCGGAAGTTATATTATTCCAGCTAAAACCAATTTTTATTCCCATCCAAACTTTTGAGTATAATGTCTATTATAATCTGGTTTTGGTATATGTGAACTGGAGAAAATAAAAAAAATAAATGCACTCTGAAATCGTCCACCGCATATATTCTCTAATTAATTCAATAAACTTAGCATTTTGAGGTCACATGGACCATCATGCATGGACTGACATAAACAAATTCATGAAAATGGGCGAAAATTCTTTCCAAACCTGGCAGATAGCGGTAATTAAATGAATAACGTGCTCCCAAGTTTACAGAGATTTAACCACATCGTATTGTGAAAGATCATATCTTGATTATAAAACATAATCCCCGATCGATCCCGTGCACATGAAAACACTCATGTAAATTTGCATACTGTGCAAAATAAATTACACGTGTGCAAACAAAGCATTTGAACGGAACTGTACACGCGTGTTTATTGGCATGGACAATAACTTTGCATCTGGTCCGGAGGTTGTGCAAAAGTATATTCTAGAACACTTGTGTCAATAACAGCGAGCTATATTACCAGTGCAATAATTACAAGATTTACCACGGTTATGTGAAATGTACATGTGCCAAGTACAGGTGTTCATTAGGAGATTCTATTTCACAAGTCGGATGAGAAAAGGGTATGCTCATGTGAACGCTTAGCAAATTATACATGTATACGTATACCTAATGTGAAGACACACGTGCGAATAAACTTACCTCAGTAAATTTTGTGCATGTGTTTGGGGCTTTACATGAAACAAGCTGGTTCTCCTATATTGCGAATATCGTCCCTTTGCCTTACTCCTTTGTTGATTTAAACGGTGTTATTTTAAAGTTTTGGGTGGTTGATTCTAGAAAAACAAGATTACACCATCTTCTCTAGGCAATTCAACTGATTCACATGTGAAGTAGTTGACTTACAATTTGCAAGTACACATGGGTGTCCAAAAAAAAGAAAAAAATTGGGAGCCACATCATCTTTTGTGTGATTAAAATTTTCAAAATTTGTTACATAACTGAAGGAAGTATCAGGGCTGTATATATTAAGACAGTGTCGCACAGAACAGAATACCCGCTTCGAAATGCTGCAGATCTTTCTGCTCCAAGTCGTTCATTCCCTCCACAACCAGAATGTGTAACGAGCTTGACATTGAAATTAGAACTGCTGACAGCTACAAATTATTTAAAAAGTTTTTGAAATCGAAAGACAACAAAATTCCATGCCAATTATTTTCTGGGTTGAGGATAGTATGGTGGCCGAGAGGAGCCATCGTCACTTCGCCATCGTGCCATAGGGCGATAGAGCGATAGAGCGATGGCGATAGAGCGATGGCGATAGAGCGATAGAGCGATAGAGCTATGGCGATAGAGCGATGGCGATAGAGCTATGGCGATAGAGCGATGGCGATAGAGGGATAGAGCGATGGCGATAGAGCGGTAGAGCGATGGCGATAGAGCGATAGAGCGATGGCGATAGAGCGAAGTACATGAATGCGCATGACTACATCAAAACGAGACAAGTCGACATTTTTGCCTACCTTTGTGTTCACGGTATTAGTCGGTACAAGATTTTCATGGCGGTCAAAATGAATATCAACGCCATGCATACTAAGAAAAATTCTGTACAAGAAAGCGACTCTGAGTTGATTCAAGGAATGCCATTATGAATATATATAAAAGAAGATCTTTGATTAATGACACGGAGGGGGGAAGGATTGACGCTTATTAATGTTCAATTATTGGAGAACGTTGATAGGATATTAATTTATTAAGATTTGCCTCTCCCCCTATACTCCCGCATTGCACAAAAAACGAAATGTCTCAAAGAGCGGAGACCAAGGACCACTTCGTCTCTCCACCCTCAATAATTACGAGGGGGTGCCTTGAAATGGACCGAAAATTAGTAGAGAAGCGTGTGAAATAAATCTAAAATTACATGGGGTGTACCCCGACCCACCTCTTTAATTCTTCCTTCGCGGGTCTAAATTTGTCGTGACTGGTTTTAAATTGCAGTTTTATGCCAAGTACCAACATTTTCTCAGTGGTTTCGTACTAAATTGAATTTAGACTGGTCACAAGGTGACTTTAAGCTATTAGGTCTTGTGTTTACAAACAATTTGGCCGAAAAGGTTAAAAAATAACAAAGATAAATTAAAAGATATTGTCATACTCATGAAGATATGGTCCAAAATAGGATTGACTTCACTAGGACGAAATGTCATTTTAAAAAGGCTTGTTGTTGCCGAAACTCAACCATCTATTTTCCTCTCTTCCAAACCCACCCGAACCACTTATAAATGAATTCCAGAAACGCTGTTTTGAATTTGTTTGGAACTCGAAACCTGATAAAATTTTCAGAAAAATTTCTGTTAAACCACCTTAACATGGCGGTTTAGCTAATCCTATTGTTGATATATGTAATATGTATATATGTGCTTCACTATGTATGCGCTTCACTTTGACACCGCACTCAACCCAATCGGTCCACTAGGGGCCCCTCTCGCTCCCAAAATGTCCCGAAGATTGCCGGAGAATTTCCCTCAACTCTCCGCGTATTTGGGACTACTTTTTCTGTCCACGGAGGCTTTTTCCCGCGACCGCATCACCGCCGACGGCTTCACCGCGGAAGAATACATGCCCCAAAGGTCACGTGACCGGAAGTGACGTCACCATGGCAACCACTTGATCTGCGCAGTGACCTGTAAAAATTGGAACTCTTCTGTGTTCGGAGGTAGTTTTTCTCCCCAATATGCAATTTTTTAGGTCAAAGGTCAAGTTGCGTCAATATCAGTTTTATATACTACTCAAGCAGTATGGAAAGCAGCAAACAACATGAGATTTGGACTATTACAGAAACAATATATGATACCGTTGATACCGCCCCCTATTTCACTATTAATAAGTGTAAAAAAAAGGCTGTAAAATGTTATGTAGAAATCTCTTGACCTTTAGATTTACTGTACTAAACAGTTCTTGAAAAAAATTATAGTGATTCGGAGTGGTATATATGGAATAATAATGTAACAAAGAGATGTGAAATATAAATGGTTTCGATACAGAATTATTAACCGAATATTGACTACCAACATGTTTGCACATAAACTTTACCCTGATATATCTAACTTATGTACATTTTGTAGCAGAGTTCCAGAGACTATTATTCATCTCTTTTGGGAATGTGAACATATCTACCCTTGGTGGGGTTTACTGGAAAATTGGTTCGCTTCGGCGGGTGTTTCAATTATATTTTCTCAAAAAAAAGTTATACTTGGTCTTTTACAACCCAGAAATCAGCCACTCAACTACTGTATTTCTATTATTAAATTTGCTATATATAAAATGAAAGTAGTTAAAAATCCCTTGGTTGAAAAGTGTTCAAAACGCTTTAAATGTGCGTACGAAACCGATAAATATTTTCAGTATAAGAACTGCGAATGGCGCTTGTTTTACCAGTATTGGTCATCGCTGCATTTACTGTTTAGACTCTTATGATGTTGTTTGCGAGATAAATTGAGGTGTAATGACGATGTATCTGTTTGTTGTATAACATGAGTTTCTAATTGCAGATACAACCATTTTTGTTTAGTACAATAAAATATTGTATGTACAATGTGTATTACCTAACAAAACCAAATAAGATATATAAAAAAAAAATCAGTGTTTGTTCTATGCGATTTAGTGTTTAGTGATAAGTCCAGCCACGATCAGCACAATCTTAATGACTTATCAGTTTCATATGACACCCGCCTTTCTTTTTCGATAAAAACGCGGAAATGGCCGCGTTCGGCACCCACAACTTCAAATAATTCAACTTACGCATCGACGGACGAATTGGTCTTTTCTTTCAGAGGAGTTAGAAGTTGAATTTGACGAAAAATTACGAGACTATGGGTAAATCAGATCACCAATATTTTAGGGGGGGGGGGAGTGACCTCTTCTATTTCGATTCTACGTTGACTTTTTTACAAGCGTTGATCAGCATTAATTACAAAACTTGATTTCAAATGTTCCAGATGTATATGTTCACCAGACAGAGAATATCACTGCTTTATTTATTAGATTCTTATGTCGATCTTTTAGCCAATGTTTATTATTTTAGCCCATATACAATAAAACGTATCGGTCTATCTCTCTGTGTTATCTGTGTAATCTTTGTGGTATACCGCTGGCCCCTATAGTATTCATGAATCCGCATGATAATAACTAGAGTTTAGGGGCGAGCTCTCTTGTGTTGGAGGTACGATTATCACCGTATGAATATGCATGATTATGAGACATGCGCAGTCATGTTATTCGCTCTATCGCTCTATCGCCATGGCTCTATCGCTCTATCGCCATCGCTCTATCGCTCTATCGCCATAGCTCTATCGCTCTATCTCCATAGCTCTATCGCCATCGCTCTATCGCTCTATCGCTCCATCGCTCTGTTTTTTGACGTACGATGGCGAAGTGACGATGGCCCCTCTCGGCCATCATAGGATAGGGCAGATTCTTCATGCACAACTGCGCCTTTCATGTAGCGATTTGAATGCGCATAAAGTTAATATCCTGGACTTACATACAAATCGCTCTTATTTGGAAATCCAGATCTTATTGGCGAATCCAATGTAGAGATAGCGAACAGCGTACAAAAATTCTGTATAGAATCTGAAAGATTTAGAAAAATCGATTAACCCTTTCACCGATTAAACCCGGTGTACGGGGATAACGAGAGTGCCACCCGTACGACCATCCCCGGTTGATCGGGTTAGCTTTAAACCTGTTGGCCATCACGATGGGTACAGCATTTTTATTTTTTTGCATTCGTTTTAACGGAAACCTATCAAACACTGTATACTTCTGGAAAGTCAAAACCTTGATCAATTTGATTCTCGAAATTGTTTGTTTGTTCCGCAAAAGAAATAAAGCAAAATTAGATGTTGAACGAAAAAAATCGGAGCGAAAAATGCGTTTTTTCCACATACCGTGTGACGGGCCTCTCGGCAGCAAGCCGCAGAAATGAAAAAAATCATCGAAAACCTCATCCTAACTCCTGTATTTTTGATGTTACACGACTGGTAAAGCGTGGTGAATATTCCCCAGACGATTAAAACTGCCAACGACAACCGGCAAAGTTTATTTCCATATTTTTACGAGTCTTGATCCACAAAGTTTGACAACCAACTTTCTATTTCGCCCAAGATGGTTGCCGTCTTCGGACGACGAGCCAATCGGTATGCGTAATTTCGCCCACGTGACCTCCATCCGCCAACAGATAAGAAGCGCGTAGACAGTGGCTGGAAAAATGGAATTACATCATTTTCAATCCAATCGTATCCTCCGTTTTATTTTTGCCATCCGTCCCAGGTCATGTGATGTACAGAAAGGGGAAAGCCCACACTTTCCAATGAGAGGTCAAACATTGCAAATGGCCGAGTACAACTCAAGATAAACACTGTCAAATGCGATCGAAAAAAGACGATTTCTCCGTTGAATTTTGACGTTTTCAAGTCGAGAAAGCCGGGGAAAGCGCATTCTCTTGAAGTAAAACCTAATTTTGTATGCTATTTGATTTATTTTGCTATAAAACTGGAGCAAATAACACCGGAGTGTTCATTGTGGAGACGGGGTCCCTATGTTTTTCTACAAATCTCAGACGCAAACACGTATTCTAACATTCCAAAGACAACATATACAAATTTTAACAGTTCTCAGGGAATTGATCGTCAGCAGGTCACTTTTGTCAGGGGAAATAATCGGTGAAAGGGTTAAAGGTCAATGGCAATGTTTGCCAATCACTCATGATTTGTCAGTAATGAGTATTTTTGTATTACTTCAGAGAGAAGATGTATGCATGAATTTTAAAATTACAATCCAGTGCAAATGTTTTTCGACAAAATAACCGTCTAACAGAATTGTTATCAAGAGCTGCGTATTTATTTATATATTTATATACTCCTTTCTTTATTGCAACAACTGTTGTTTTAGTTCTATTTACCATCCGTCATCTTGTTTGTATTTATATGTAAATTCATCCATTGTCATCTGGAGAGGTGTTAGTATAAGCTTGTCCTGTTCACCAATCCCTTACTGAAATAAAATATTGTTTAAACTATGTTAAGCGTTCATTTAATAATTCTATTTTAAACGAATGATTTTCAACTATGATTTCCCCGTTGAAGACAAAAATATGACAGTTTTTGTTTCCAAATGACTTACATTCCCAAAATCCAATATCAATTTATTAAAATTTCTGCACTTATAGCAGGAAATTCCCACGACAAAAATATAGAAAGTCTACTCTCAACAACAATTGTAATAAACAGATAAGAAAACAACTCATAATCACACGACATGAATCTATAGGGATATATTTATCTTTTAAACTACACATTTGTTGTTTTTAGATGATGAAAAGGTAGTACTAAACACACTTCACATTTCCACCCCACCGGTTATTCGAGCTCGAGTGGTGGTGTTGTCCATTTGTTAACACGAAAGTCGGGTAAATACACACAATTGCCTGACCAATCCTGACCAATCAGGATAAACAAAGAGATTCTGTGCACATTAATCCTCGTTCAGATGATTGTTACTCTCTTTGGAAGATTGTTTATCTTGATTGCACTGCTATAAATTAATTTGTTTATTTAAATCATTAATTTCACACGAGGATTAGCGATGAATCGTCATATTTTTATTTTTATGAGATGTAGGGATAACTTGGATCTGGTTCTGTACTGGCTGGGCTGATCAGTGTTCAGGGTAATAGGAACTGGGAGCACTCGTGTTCTGGCACATGTAGGCACCGTCGTGATATGACTGAAACAAGGTTGAAAACGACGTTAAACCAGACTACTCACTCACACACTCACTTACTCTTACCATTAAGAATAAAACACACCAGGATATGGCACAGCACTATGATACTATTACATCCTAGGTTTATAGCAGGACTGGTTGATGATATAGAATGTATACAGGGCCGATGCTTAAATATATTTATTAAATATAAATATTGTTTCATATAGGAATCGATGATATTCCATGTATATATTACATCTCATGGTCACTGGTCCGTTGATATGGATTCCTTAGTCTCGAAGTATACTTAGAGACTAGCGAATCCATATCATATACTCGGGGTACCTTGATGCAATCCCCATACCTGTAGCCCCAACTGTTCTTGAGATACTCTTGACGACGTCCCTTCTGCTACGGCCTGTTGATATGCCATAAACACCCGGACGGTGGAAACTTTCGACGGAGTTTCGCGGACATACAGCAACGGGGTCCAGTGCTAAACCACCACTCGCTAACTCGTATAACACGCTCGTATATAGCATATATACAATTCTATGTATACTCGCGATGGTAACAATATTGTATCGTGCAATATGGACCCGTACGCATCACAGATGCCCTGTGAATTATTTAATGAAGTGAAATCGGTAGAATATCCCAGTAAAATAATGTAATGCCATATAACTGATACATCGCGGTGAGACGCATCAAGGCCAAGGATTCAAAAGTAAAGTGTTGGTATTTTGTATAGGTAATGTTCCAACACGTGAAAATGATGCAGCTTCAGCGTATACATTATGCAGGCGTAGATGGAGTGGCATGGTTTGGGAGCATTTCCTTGGGATCATTTCCTGGCGGCATAGCCTGGGGGCATTACCTCTTACCATAGCCTGGGGACACTGCCTCGGGCTTTACACAAGGAATCCCGAGATCCTTATACAAAATAAGTAAGGGGATCTCTGTTCAAGAACTCCCCATTTATTATCTACTCTCATGAATTATCTAGAGATAAGTAAACGACCACTAATTCATCTTTATTCAAGTTCACCTGTTCTTTCAATTCGGGGAGCTTGGTACCAGGAAAACAGTGGATAACAAGCTTCGTATACCTTCGCTGATAAACTACAGCAAAAGTGCGCAGCATATGTAATACACGGTCTGCACCGGGAAGCAGAGAATGAAAAGTTCTATTTGCGGATTCTTCAGACATTTCGTTCGAGCTATACAATTCTGTACCCTATAGGTTCGAGTGATTCTTTTGTGAGCTACTCTTCACTTCAAACGAAAATCAGAGGTAATTTACTTCGAAAGAGTAAATCAAGAATATGGTGTAAATATTTTCCTACGAAGTAGGCTACAGATCGCAAATTGTCCGGTAATGAGTGAGTGAGTGAGTGAGTCAGTCCATCCGAGTCCTTTCGTCGGCAAAATAAGGAGAACCATCGACATTAGAACCTTGATTTTTGGCACGAACGTGCATTAGGGCATTGTTACCAACAAGTTCTGAGCTGATCGAATTCTGCTGAAAATTTGATTTATAATTTTTTTCTTCTATTTATTGATAGCTCAGCGAGTGCACTGTCATGCCCATCGGGAACCCTTGGCTGTATGTTTCACTGTATATATAACACAGTACAAAACGTGATGGGATAATGAAATAGGAAATGCTAATTTTCCATCATTTGTTAGTGCATTTTTCTACACTGCTATTACCAACTTGCCAGCCTACACACAATTCAGTATATTGTTATCTAGATATATGTAAACTGTGGCCTTTAACGTGTATCCTATTTCACATCCTTGAAACATTTCCTCACAGACAACATCAGGCTCAAGTTCAGGTCAAGTTACAGTTACGCACTCGTGGTGAAATATACTACATCAACCAATTAAATAACCCAGCAAACTTAAAACTTCTCAAGTAAACACGAGCAATTTTTTTTTTCAGATTATAAACGCAACACACTGAGGAATTTTTTTTCGGTCAAACCTAACACCTCCTTTACGAAGTGACCGATTGCCACTCTGCACGGCCTCGTACTATAATGTAGGACATATAGTACCTCAAGCCGCACTGCTAGGAATCCATATTGGCATCCATGTTGAAAGCACAGTATCACACCGAAACTCCGAACAGCGCATGTCAGTTGTATGACTTCCGTTACAATGGAGATCAGCTTGAGACGAAAAACCAGGAGAAACACCTCAAATTAGAAGAGATCCTTTGGGGTTAGAATCAAGGGAATATCTATTTCATTTGGATATATATTTTATCTCCTGATAAGGGAGAAATATAACGAGGACTATGTGAGCGGAAACACATTCTTTAGTATGTGGTGTGCCTCACGTGCGGCGGATCACGGTTTAAATTGGAGAGGTGCTAAATCCTTACACCATTAATGCTCGAGGTACTAGGAGTTCGACGGAATAGGCAGAGCAGTCGCGAATGGACCGATTGTCATTCGCGACCCCTCGGCCTATTCCGTCGAACTGGTAGTACCTCTCGCGCAATAATGGTGCAAGGCTTTTTTACATCTCTCAACTGTAAACCGTAATCTGCCGCACGTGAGACACACCACATGGTATAGGATGCGTTTCCGCTCATATAGTCCTCGTTGTATTTCTTCCTTATCAGGAGATGAGATATATATCCGAATGGAATGGATATTTCCTTGATTCTAGCCCGTAAGGATCTCTTTTTATTTGATGTGTTTCTCCAGGTGTTCTAGAATATCCATTAATGTCTCCTGGTCCTACCCTAACATCTTTAAATCTTATTAATGGTCTACATTAGAAAAAAAGGAATACTCATCATATTTGCTGGTGTTTTGTTCGATCATATTCTGATTTACGTATGTGCCGTGTGTCAGCAGCTTTAACGTGTCGGCCTATCACGGAATGTTCCCGGAATTCGCCGAAGATCGTTCACACGTTTTCGTTTGAACATTACAAGAGCAATGGAGAAAACAGCTGAAGATACAGAAATGAGATTTATATTTTTATAATCCTATAATACTCTAGATGAGAAATATATGCTTGGGTTTTCATTTTATGGAAGCGCTTTTAAGGAAAATGATAAAAACGAGCGTGGATATATCGCAAAAATTCCTGATGAACTGTTTGGAAGATTAGAATGTGAAGTAAGATATTCCACAAATAAACGAACAAGTAAACAAGAATATGGTATATACCTGAATATTTTTTATAATGAATTTTATAACAAATCTATCACACATCGAATACAATGCGAATTAAAATATACCTGGGACTTTGTGCATGGTACACCAGATCTATTCAACACAGCAACAACAAACATAGCACTTGTATGCATATATTAAAAAGTATGATCAAATCTGTATATGCACGATGATTTCCGAGTTTTTGTCTCGAGCACTTTCCTCATCAAAAGATGAATACTGGGTATGAAATTGAAAACAGTTTAAAATTATATATGGCACATATTCTCCAGCACAATGTTGAGAATATCGCTCGAATGTCAGAATTCATCATCTCACACATGAAGCGTCAAACAGTTATGAGCATGGTGTCTCTCCGAGCACATTCTCATTTGATACCAAGGATAGTCGATCGCAGTATCAAAATGTCAAGAATCAGCAGCTATTTTAAATATAGTTGGATTTCTTCCATTTGCTGCTGTTTTTCTTGTAGTTTTTCACCAAGGATGCCATTGTCGTCATCGCTTCCAGGAGACCTTCTCCCCTCGTTGCGCATGTCCCTTGAACCGACCAATATCTGTCCTTCATTTTGCCCAGGTTTAGCCAATCAGCGATTTGGGAGGTAGAGAGTGCTCCTAAAAATACAAAATTAATATGATGAGTTAAAGAACATTTGACACCCAATACTAATTCTTAAGTGAAAAAAAAAGACAGTTCGCTATTATGAGTTTCCAAAATCATTTTTCTGAGATTTTTGGTGTATATGTTCCAACATTTGCATACTGATATTTTCAAGCGTTCATAATTGTGTTCCAAACATTCGTAAGTTTTTTTTTTTTTTATGTTACCTTTTTTATCCTGTTTGTTGGCGAGTACGATCAGTGGGACACCTTTCAATTCCTCTGAATTACACATGCGCAAAAGTTCCTCACGTGCGGCTGGCATTCTCTCTTTGTCAGAGCTATCCACGACAAACAAAATACCTGGAGAGGAAAAAAATAAATACAATTAGCTTTAATTTATTTATTATTATTATTATTATTATTTTTTTTTTTCATGTGAAACAGTTTGTCTACAAAGATTTGTATAATCATATTGCGAATTATCCTCAATACCAATTAAAGCGTATCTCGGTTATAATAATGATAGGAATAGCATAAGTATATATATAAAGCAAACATACCATGAGATCCCTTGAAGTACATGCTCCACAAACGTCGGAGTTTTTCCTGTCCGCCAACATCCCACACAGTGAATGTGACGTTTTGACAGACGGTCACAGTCTCCACGTTAAAGCCCACAGTGGGCACAGTTTCGATAGCGTCCTCATCCAACTTGATCTTGTACAAAATGTGGTTTTACCTAACGAGAAAATGAAAGGGTGAAAATTAGGTATTTGAAAGACGAAAAAGATTAGTTATTGTTAAGAAAGTATCGATCACAGACCATTAATGGTATCAAATCGGCTAGCAATTGATATACACTTAGAAAGAGGACATGATACAGAAAAATCAAAGCACTGGTGTTCTCTATTGGAGTTCTCTATTTTTAGATTATGGGATCCAATTTTTTTAATTCTCAAATTCAATTTTATTCAATTTGAATTTCATATAGTAGTTCAAAAAATGAAGTGATGAGATTCGAACGTGATTTATACAGTTGTCATTATCTTTGCTGGTAATTTTTGCTAACTTACCGGCAGAGTCTAGTCCGACCATGAGAAGTCTGGCTGGAGAAAGGTGAAATTCTCCGAAGATTTCTTGTAATCTGGATAAAATCTTTCCCATTTTGTTGTTCAAGATGATTTGATTGTGGATATCGATTGATGTGGACTGTTGAACGGTTCAGATCGGTTTGATTTTCAACATGAATCTCACCGTCTTATATCCTCTTAGGTAATCAGGTAACACGCGATTTTTGACCTTTGCACACAAGGCATAGGTGTCGCCGCCAGTCTGTCTGGGTCTCCTATGTTATGGTCAACCGCTCGTTGGTCAGTGATTGGTCAGTCAGGGATATCCTCTGGCCTCACAGTTGTCGTTTCCCAGATTCCGGTTTCACATGGTTTTATGTAGAGCGACCACCGCATGGTACCATTTGTTTGGATTTGTCTGATCGGATTTGCAGTTATACTTTAAACCAAAAACAAATCAATGCATCGATCGTCACCTTTCGTGGAGATGTGTTCTTGAAATCTGGTAAACAATATGGGATACAATTCTGACTGCGTGTTAATATAGATAATTTACACATTCTGTCAATTTGATGATAGTTTTGAAGATGTTTTGTTTATCTCTGGTCAATAGACCGTACTCCAGACATTCTGTCTGGACGAAAGAAGTCGAATACTGCTCAAATGGTTAAGGAAATCTGTCACATACCTTAGAATCGATGAGCCATTCAACCGCTCTTCAATCAACTCGGACCTTACCGGAAGTTATATTATTCCAGCTAAAACCAATTTTTATTCCCATCCAAACTTTTGAGTATAATGTCTATTATAATCTGGTTTTGGTATATGTGAACTGGAGAAAATAAAAAAAATAAATGCACTCTGAAATCGTCCACCGCATATATTCTCTAATTAATTCAATAAACTTAGCATTTTGAGGTCACATGGACCATCATGCATGGACTGACATAAACAAATTCATGAAAATGGGCGAAAATTCTTTCCAAACCTGGCAGATAGCGGTAATTAAATGAATAACGTGCTCCCAAGTTTACAGAGATTTAACCACATCGTATTGTGAAAGATCATATCTTGATTATAAAACATAATCCCCGATCGATCCCGTGCACATGAAAACACTCATGTAAATTTGCATACTGTGCAAAATAAATTACACGTGTGCAAACAAAGCATTTGAACGGAACTGTACACGCGTGTTTATTGGCATGGACAATAACTTTGCATCTGGTCCGGAGGTTGTGCAAAAGTATATTCTAGAACACTTGTGTCAATAACAGCGAGCTATATTACCAGTGCAATAATTACAAGATTTACCACGGTTATGTGAAATGTACATGTGCCAAGTACAGGTGTTCATTAGGAGATTCTATTTCACAAGTCGGATGAGAAAAGGGTATGCTCATGTGAACGCTTAGCAAATTATACATGTATACGTATACCTAATGTGAAGACACACGTGCGAATAAACTTACCTCAGTAAATTTTGTGCATGTGTTTGGGGCTTTACATGAAACAAGCTGGTTCTCCTATATTGCGAATATCGTCCCTTTGCCTTACTCCTTTGTTGATTTAAACGGTGTTATTTTAAAGTTTTGGGTGGTTGATTCTAGAAAAACAAGATTACACCATCTTCTCTAGGCAATTCAACTGATTCACATGTGAAGTAGTTGACTTACAATTTGCAAGTACACATGGGTGTCCAAAAAAAAGAAAAAAATTGGGAGCCACATCATCTTTTGTGTGATTAAAATTTTCAAAATTTGTTACATAACTGAAGGAAGTATCAGGGCTGTATATATTAAGACAGTGTCGCACAGAACAGAATACCCGCTTCGAAATGCTGCAGATCTTTCTGCTCCAAGTCGTTCATTCCCTCCACAACCAGAATGTGTAACGAGCTTGACATTGAAATTAGAACTGCTGACAGCTACAAATTATTTAAAAAGTTTTTGAAATCGAAAGACAACAAAATTCCATGCCAATTATTTTCTGGGTTGAGGATAGTATGGTGGCCGAGAGGAGCCATCGTCACTTCGCCATCGTGCCATAGGGCGATAGAGCGATAGAGCGATGGCGATAGAGCGATGGCGATAGAGCGATAGAGCGATAGAGCTATGGCGATAGAGCGATGGCGATAGAGCTATGGCGATAGAGCGATGGCGATAGAGGGATAGAGCGATGGCGATAGAGCGGTAGAGCGATGGCGATAGAGCGATAGAGCGATGGCGATAGAGCGAAGTACATGAATGCGCATGACTACATCAAAACGAGACAAGTCGACATTTTTGCCTACCTTTGTGTTCACGGTATTAGTCGGTACAAGATTTTCATGGCGGTCAAAATGAATATCAACGCCATGCATACTAAGAAAAATTCTGTACAAGAAAGCGACTCTGAGTTGATTCAAGGAATGCCATTATGAATATATATAAAAGAAGATCTTTGATTAATGACACGGAGGGGGGAAGGATTGACGCTTATTAATGTTCAATTATTGGAGAACGTTGATAGGATATTAATTTATTAAGATTTGCCTCTCCCCCTATACTCCCGCATTGCACAAAAAACGAAATGTCTCAAAGAGCGGAGACCAAGGACCACTTCGTCTCTCCACCCTCAATAATTACGAGGGGGTGCCTTGAAATGGACCGAAAATTAGTAGAGAAGCGTGTGAAATAAATCTAAAATTACATGGGGTGTACCCCGACCCACCTCTTTAATTCTTCCTTCGCGGGTCTAAATTTGTCGTGACTGGTTTTAAATTGCAGTTTTATGCCAAGTACCAACATTTTCTCAGTGGTTTCGTACTAAATTGAATTTAGACTGGTCACAAGGTGACTTTAAGCTATTAGGTCTTGTGTTTACAAACAATTTGGCCGAAAAGGTTAAAAAATAACAAAGATAAATTAAAAGATATTGTCATACTCATGAAGATATGGTCCAAAATAGGATTGACTTCACTAGGACGAAATGTCATTTTAAAAAGGCTTGTTGTTGCCGAAACTCAACCATCTATTTTCCTCTCTTCCAAACCCACCCGAACCACTTATAAATGAATTCCAGAAACGCTGTTTTGAATTTGTTTGGAACTCGAAACCTGATAAAATTTTCAGAAAAATTTCTGTTAAACCACCTTAACATGGCGGTTTAGCTAATCCTATTGTTGATATATGTAATATGTATATATGTGCTTCACTATGTATGCGCTTCACTTTGACACCGCACTCAACCCAATCGGTCCACTAGGGGCCCCTCTCGCTCCCAAAATGTCCCGAAGATTGCCGGAGAATTTCCCTCAACTCTCCGCGTATTTGGGACTACTTTTTCTGTCCACGGAGGCTTTTTCCCGCGACCGCATCACCGCCGACGGCTTCACCGCGGAAGAATACATGCCCCAAAGGTCACGTGACCGGAAGTGACGTCACCATGGCAACCACTTGATCTGCGCAGTGACCTGTAAAAATTGGAACTCTTCTGTGTTCGGAGGTAGTTTTTCTCCCCAATATGCAATTTTTTAGGTCAAAGGTCAAGTTGCGTCAATATCAGTTTTATATACTACTCAAGCAGTATGGAAAGCAGCAAACAACATGAGATTTGGACTATTACAGAAACAATATATGATACCGTTGATACCGCCCCCTATTTCACTATTAATAAGTGTAAAAAAAAGGCTGTAAAATGTTATGTAGAAATCTCTTGACCTTTAGATTTACTGTACTAAACAGTTCTTGAAAAAAATTATAGTGATTCGGAGTGGTATATATGGAATAATAATGTAACAAAGAGATGTGAAATATAAATGGTTTCGATACAGAATTATTAACCGAATATTGACTACCAACATGTTTGCACATAAACTTTACCCTGATATATCTAACTTATGTACATTTTGTAGCAGAGTTCCAGAGACTATTATTCATCTCTTTTGGGAATGTGAACATATCTACCCTTGGTGGGGTTTACTGGAAAATTGGTTCGCTTCGGCGGGTGTTTCAATTATATTTTCTCAAAAAAAAGTTATACTTGGTCTTTTACAACCCAGAAATCAGCCACTCAACTACTGTATTTCTATTATTAAATTTGCTATATATAAAATGAAAGTAGTTAAAAATCCCTTGGTTGAAAAGTGTTCAAAACGCTTTAAATGTGCGTACGAAACCGATAAATATTTTCAGTATAAGAACTGCGAATGGCGCTTGTTTTACCAGTATTGGTCATCGCTGCATTTACTGTTTAGACTCTTATGATGTTGTTTGCGAGATAAATTGAGGTGTAATGACGATGTATCTGTTTGTTGTATAACATGAGTTTCTAATTGCAGATACAACCATTTTTGTTTAGTACAATAAAATATTGTATGTACAATGTGTATTACCTAACAAAACCAAATAAGATATATAAAAAAAAAATCAGTGTTTGTTCTATGCGATTTAGTGTTTAGTGATAAGTCCAGCCACGATCAGCACAATCTTAATGACTTATCAGTTTCATATGACACCCGCCTTTCTTTTTCGATAAAAACGCGGAAATGGCCGCGTTCGGCACCCACAACTTCAAATAATTCAACTTACGCATCGACGGACGAATTGGTCTTTTCTTTCAGAGGAGTTAGAAGTTGAATTTGACGAAAAATTACGAGACTATGGGTAAATCAGATCACCAATATTTTAGGGGGGGGGGGAGTGACCTCTTCTATTTCGATTCTACGTTGACTTTTTTACAAGCGTTGATCAGCATTAATTACAAAACTTGATTTCAAATGTTCCAGATGTATATGTTCACCAGACAGAGAATATCACTGCTTTATTTATTAGATTCTTATGTCGATCTTTTAGCCAATGTTTATTATTTTAGCCCATATACAATAAAACGTATCGGTCTATCTCTCTGTGTTATCTGTGTAATCTTTGTGGTATACCGCTGGCCCCTATAGTATTCATGAATCCGCATGATAATAACTAGAGTTTAGCGGCGAGCTCTCTTGTGTTGGAGGTACGATTATCACCGTATGAATATGCATGATTATGAGACATGCGCAGTCATGTTATTCGCTCTATCGCTCTATCGCCATGGCTCTATCGCTCTATCGCCATCGCTCTACCGCTCTATCGCCATAGCTCTATCGCTCTATCTCCATAGCTCTATCGCCATCGCTCTATCGCTCTATCGCTCCATCGCTCTGTTTTTTGACGTACGATGGCGAAGTGACGATGGCCCCTCTCGGCCATCATAGGATAGGGCAGATTCTTCATGCACAACTGCGCCTTTCATGTAGCGATTTGAATGCGCATAAAGTTAATATCCTGGACTTACATCCTGGACTTACATACAAATCGCTCTTATTTGGAAATCCAGATCTTATTGGCGAATCCAATGTAGAGATAGCGAACAGCGTACAAAAATTCTGTATAGAATCTGAAAGATTTAGAAAAATCGATTAAAGGTCAATGGCAATGTTTGCCAATCACTCATGATTTGTCAGTAATGAGTATTTTTGTATTACTTCAGAGAGAAGATGTATGCATGAATTTTAAAATTACAATCCAGTGCAAATGTTTTTCGACAAAATAACCGTCTAACAGAATTGTTATCAAGAGCTGCGTATTTATTTATATATTTATATACTCCTTTCTTTATTGCAACAACTGTTGTTTTAGTTCTATTTACCATCCGTCATCTTGTTTGTATTTATATGTAAATTCATCCATTGTCATCTGGAGAGGTGTTAGTATAAGCTTGTCCTGTTCACCAATCCCTTACTGAAATAAAATATTGTTTAAACTATGTTAAGCGTTCATTTAATAATTCTATTTTAAACGAATGATTTTCAACTATGATTTCCCCGTTGAAGACAAAAATATGACAGTTTTTGTTTCCAAATGACTTACATTCCCAAAATCCAATATCAATTTATTAAAATTTCTGCACTTATAGCAGGAAATTCCCACGACAAAAATATAGAAAGTCTACTCTCAACAACAATTGTAATAAACAGATAAGAAAACAACTCATAATCACACGACATGAATCTATAGGGATATATTTATCTTTTAAACTACACATTTGTTGTTTTTAGATGATGAAAAGGTAGTACTAAACACACTTCACATTTCCACCCCACCGGTTATTCGAGCTCGAGTGGTGGTGTTGTCCATTTGTTAACACGAAAGTCGGGTAAATACACACAATTGCCTGACCAATCCTGACCAATCAGGATAAACAAAGAGATTCTGTGCACATTAATCCTCGTTCAGATGATTGTTACTCTCTTTGGAAGATTGTTTATCTTGATTGCACTGCTATAAATTAATTTGTTTATTTAAATCATTAATTTCACACGAGGATTAGCGATGAATCGTCATATTTTTATTTTTATGAGATGTAGGGATAACTTGGATCTGGTTCTGTACTGGCTGGGCTGATCAGTGTTCAGGGTAATAGGAACTGGGAGCACTCGTGTTCTGGCACATGTAGGCACCGTCGTGATATGACTGAAACAAGGTTGAAAACGACGTTAAACCAGACTACTCACTCACACACTCACTTACTCTTACCATTAAGAATAAAACACACCAGGATATGGCACAGCACTATGATACTATTACATCCTAGGTTTATAGCAGGACTGGTTGATGATATAGAATGTATACAGGGCCGATGCTTAAATATATTTATTAAATATAAATATTGTTTCATATAGGAATCGATGATATTCCATGTATATATTACATCTCATGGTCACTGGTCCGTTGATATGGATTCCTTAGTCTCGAAGTATACTTAGAGACTAGCGAATTCATATCATATACTCGGGGTACCTTGATGCAATACCCATACCTGTAGCCCCAACTGTTCTTGAGATACTCTTGACGACGTCCCTTCTGCTACGGCCTGTTGATATGCCATAAACACCCGGACGGTGGAAACTTTCGACGGAGTTTCGCGGACATACAGCAACGGGGTCCAGTGCTAAACCACCACTCGCTAACTCGTATAACACGCTCGTATATAGCATATATACAATTCTATGTATACTCGCGATGGTAACAATATTGTATCGTGCAATATGGACCCGTATGCATCACAGATGCCCTGTGAATTATTCAATGAAGTGAAATCGGTAGAATATCCCAGTAAAATAATGTAATGCCATATAACTGATACATCGCGGTGAGACGCATCAAGGCCAAGGATTCAAAAGTAAAGTGTTGGTATTTTGTATAGGTAATGTTCCAACACGTGAAAATGATGCAGCTTCAGCGTATACATTATGCAGGCGTAGATGGAGTGGCATGGTTTGGGAGCATTTCCTTGGGATCATTTCCTGGCGGCATAGCCTGGGGGCATTACCTCTTACCATAGCCTGGGGACACTGCCTCGGGCTTTACACAAGGAATCCCGAGATCCTTATACAAAATAAGTAAGGGGATCTCTGTTCAAGAACTCCCCATTTATTATCTACTCTCATGAATTATCTAGAGATAAGTAAACGACCACTAATTCATCTTTATTCAAGTTCACCTGTTCTTTCAATTCGGGGAGCTTGGTACCAGGAAAACAGTGGATAACAAGCTTCGTATACCTTCGCTGATAAACTACAGCAAAAGTGCGCAGCATATGTAATACACGGTCTGCACCGGGAAGCAGAGAATGAAAAGTTCTATTTGCGGATTCTTCAGACATTTCGTTCGAGCTATACAATTCTGTACCCTATAGGTTCGAGTGATTCTTTTGTGAGCTACTCTTCACTTCAAACGAAAATCAGAGGTAATTTACTTCGAAAGAGTAAATCAAGAATATGGTGTAAATATTTTCCTACGAAGTAGGCTACAGATCGCAAATTGTCCGGTAATGAGTGAGTGAGTGAGTGAGTCAGTCCATCCGAGTCCTTTCGTCGGCAAAATAAGGAGAACCATCGACATTAGAACCTTGATTTTTGGCACGAACGTGCATTAGGGCATTGTTACCAACAAGTTCTGAGCTGATCGAATTCTGCTGAAAATTTGATTTATAATTTTTTTTTCTTCTATTTATTGATAGCTCAGCGAGTGCACTGTCATGCCCATCGGGAACCCTTGGCTGTATGTTTCACTGTATATATAACACAGTACAAAACGTGATGGGATAATGAAATAGGAAATGCTAATTTTCCATCATTTGTTAGTGCATTTTTCTACACTGCTATTACCAACTTGCCAGCCTACACACAATTCAGTATATTGTTATCTAGATATATGTAAACTGTGGCCTTTAACGTGTATCCTATTTCACATCCTTGAAACATTTCCTCACAGACAACATCAGGCTCAAGTTCAGGTCAAGTTACAGTTACGCACTCGTGGTGAAATATACTACATCAACCAATTAAATAACCCAGCAAACTTAAAACTTCTCAAGTAAACACGAGCAATTTTTTTTTTCAGATTATAAACGCAACACACTGAGGAATTTTTTTTCGGTCAAACCTAACACCTCCTTTACGAAGTGACCGATTGCCACTCTGCACGGCCTCGTACTATAATGTAGGACATATAGTACCTCAAGCCGCACTGCTAGGAATCCATATTGGCATCCATGTTGAAAGCACAGTATCACACCGAAACTCCGAACAGCGCATGTCAGTTGTATGACTTCCGTTACAATGGAGATCAGCTTGAGACGAAAAACCAGGAGAAACACCTCAAATTAGAAGAGATCCTTTGGGGTTAGAATCAAGGGAATATCTATTTCATTTGGATATATATTTTATCTCCTGATAAGGGAGAAATATAACGAGGACTATGTGAGCGGAAACACATTCTTTAGTATGTGGTGTGCCTCACGTGCGGCGGATCACGGTTTAAATTGGAGAGGTGCTAAATCCTTACACCATTAATGCTCGAGGTACTAGGAGTTCGACGGAATAGGCAGAGCAGTCGCGAATGGACCGATTGTCATTCGCGACCCCTCGGCCTATTCCGTCGAACTGGTAGTACCTCTCGCGCAATAATGGTGCAAGGCTTTTTTACATCTCTCAACTGTAAACCGTAATCTGCCGCACGTGAGACACACCACATGGTATAGGATGCGTTTCCGCTCATATAGTCCTCGTTGTATTTCTTCCTTATCAGGAGATGAGATATATATCCGATATTTCCTTGATTCTAGCCCGTAAGGATCTCTTTTTATTTGATGTGTTTCTCCAGGTGTTCTAGAATATCCATTAATGTCTCCTGGTCCTACCCTAACATCTTTAAATCTTATTAATGGTCTACATTAGAAAAAAAGGAATACTCATCATATTTGCTGGTGTTTTGTTCGATCATATTCTGATTTACGTATGTGCCGTGTGTCAGCAGCTTTAACGTGTCGGCCTATCACGGAATGTTCCCGGAATTCGCCGAAGATCGTTCACACGTTTTCGTTTGAACATTACAAGAGCAATGGAGAAAACAGCTGAAGATACAGAAATGAGATTTATATTTTTATAATCCTATAATACTCTAGATGAGAAATATATGCTTGGGTTTTCATTTTATGGAAGCGCTTTTAAGCAAAATGATAAAAACGAGCGTGGATATATCGCAAAAATTCCTGATGAACTGTTTGGAAGATTAGAATGTGAAGTAAGATATTCCACAAATAAACGAACAAGTAAACAAGAATATGGTATATACCTGAATATTTTTTATAATGAATTTTATAACAAATCTATCACACATCGAATACAATGCGAATTAAAATATACCTGGGACTTTGTGCATGGTACACCAGATCTATTCAACACAGCAACAACAAACATAGCACTTGTATGCATATATTAAAAAGTATGATCAAATCTGTATATGCACGATGATTTCCGAGTTTTTGTCTCGAGCACTTTCCTCATCAAAAGATGAATACTGGGTATGAAATTGAAAACAGTTTAAAATTATATATGGCACATATTCTCCAGCACAATGTTGAGAATATCGCTCGAATGTCAGAATTCATCATCTCACACATGAAGCGTCAAACAGTTATGAGCATGGTGTCTCTCCGAGCACATTCTCATTTTATACCAAAAATAGTCGATCGCAGTATCAAAATGTCAAGAATCAGCAGCTATTTTAAATATAGTTGGATTTCTTCCATTTGCTGCTGTTTTTCTTGTAGTTTTTCACCAAGGATGCCATTGTCGTCATCGCTTCCAGGAGACCTTCTCCCCTCGTTGCGCATGTCCCTTGAACCGACCAATATCTGTCCTTCATTTTGCCCAGGTTTAGCCAATCAGCGATTTGGGAGGTAGAGAGTGCTCCTAAAAATACAAAATTAATATGATGAGTTAAAGAACATTTGACACCCAATACTAATTCTTAAGTGAAAAAAAAAGACAGTTCGCTATTATGAGTTTCCAAAATCATTTTTCTGAGATTTTTGGTGTATATGTTCCAACATTTGCATACTGATATTTTCAAGCGTTCATAATTGTGTTCCAAACATTCGTAAGTTTTTTTTTTTTTTATGTTACCTTTTTTATCCTGTTTGTTGGCGAGTACGATCAGTGGGACACCTTTCAATTCCTCTGAATTACACATGCGCAAAAGTTCCTCACGTGCGGCTGGCATTCTCTCTTTGTCAGAGCTATCCACGACAAACAAAATACCTGGAGAGGAAAAAAATAAATACAATTAGCTTTAATTTATTTATTATTATTATTATTTTTTTTTTTTTTTTCATGTGAAACAGCTTGTCTACAAAGATTTGTATAATCATATTGCGAATTATCCTCAATACCAATTAAAGCGTATCTCGGTTATAATAATGATAGGAATAGCATAAGTATATATATAAAGCAAACATACCATGAGATCCCTTGAAGTACATGCTCCACAAACGTCGGAGTTTTTCCTGTCCGCCAACATCCCACACAGTGAATGTGACGTTTTGACAGACGGTCACAGTCTCCACGTTAAAGCCCACAGTGGGCACAGTTTCGATAGCGTCCTCATCCAACTTGATCTTGTACAAAATTGTGGTTTTACCTAACGAGAAAATGAAAGGGTGAAAATTAGGTATTTGAAAGACGAAAAAGATTAGTTATTGTTAAGAAAGTATCGATCACAGACCATTAATGGTATCAAATCGGCTAGCAATTGATATAAACTTAGAAAGAGGACATGATACAGAAAAATCAAAGCACTGGTGTGCGCGATGGAGTTCTCTATTTTTAGATTATGGGATCCAATTTTTTTAATTCTCAAATTCAATTTAATTCAATTTGAATTTCATATAGTAGTTCAAAAAATGAAGTGATGAGATTCGAACGTGATTTATACAGTCGTCATTATCTTTGCTGGTAATTTTTGCTAACTTACCGGCAGAGTCTAGTCCGACCATGAGAAGTCTGGCTGGAGAAAGGTGAAATTCTCCGAAGATTTCTTGTAATCTGGATAAAATCTTTCCCATTTTGTTGTTCAAGATGATTTGATTGTGGATATCGATTGATGTGGACTGTTGAACGGTTCAGATCGGTTTGATTTTCAACATGAATCTCACCGTCTTATATCCTCTTAGGTAATCAGGTAACACGCGACTTTTGACCTTTGCACACAAGGCATAGGTGTCGCCGCCAGTCTGTCTGGGTCTCCTATGGTATGGTCAACCGCTCGTTGGCCAGTGATTGGTCAGTCAGGGATATCCTCTGGCCTCACAGTTTCCCAGATTCCGGTTTCACGTGGTTTTATGTAGAGCGACCACCGCATGGTACCATTTGTTTGGATTTGTCTGATCGGATTTGCAGTTATACTTTAAACCAACAACAAATCAATGCATCGATCGTCACTGTAGTAACTTGACTTGACGAATAGTTCAATTGTCAGTGAAAATACACATTTAATCCGGACAGAGATACGGAGCGGTGTACAAACTAGGCAGCCATTATCCACGCGGTTTTAGAGAGTTCCGTAGTCAGGGGACGTCACTCTAATTGACAGTCAGTCCCACGTTAATGAAATACCACACTCCTCCCCCTTTAAGTACTGACTTGTATGAACTTTAACTGCTGCCATGTATGCGCGACAATGATGGTTTGTGTCATGCCCGTTAACGATTAATGTCCAACTTTCATGTCATGAACACAAACTGCAAACTGTAACTTCAAGAAATAAATTTGAATATGAAAACACTTATAGACTTAAGAGTTCCTTCTTGTTAACATGCTGAATGAATGTCTCTGGAGTGAAAATTGGCTAATGGAAAATCGTTTAAACATTAACTTCAATTATTCCAAAGTTACTGATACCCTTTCAGGTTTTCCCAAATGAATCACTATACCAGTCACTTAGTTATATAATCTCTCAGGTATTCCGGTGTTCTCCTTTCTCTCACCGGGAATCGTTGACTGGTGGTTTCGGTAGGATGGAGGATCTCGTTTTCGGTTGATGCATGAGTTGGTTCTGGTTGACTCCTTTCACTGGCTGCAGTTCCCTCACCACTGGCGGACGTCATTGTCGGCTCAGTCTCAGGAGCCCTGGCCATTGGTACTGCAATTGTAGATTCACACTCCGTTGTTGTATGCTCATTATTGTCCTCGTCTGTACGAATTCGAACATGGTCTTGATGTCGCCTCATGACCCGACCATCTTTCATCAGGATCTTGAATGACAATGGACCAGTTTTTTCCGTGATGACTCCTGGTAGCCATCGAAAGCCGCGTCCGAAATTTTCCACATACACATTATTCCCTTTTTCTAGGGAACGCGCCTTAACATGTCGATCATGCTGTTGTTTCTGTTGATCCTGTTTCTGCCACACTCTCCGGTGAACATCCGGATGGAGCAGATCGAGGCGAGATTTTGGCCGGCGATTCATCAGTAATTCAGATGGCGATGTCCCAGTTGTAGTCTGAGGTGTCAATCGATATTGGAATAGGAAACTACCTATGCGACTTTCCCAAGTTCCACCGGTCATTTTCTTCATGGCCTCCTTGAAGGTTTGCACTGCTCGCTCGACTTGACCATTTGACGCTGGGTGATAAGGCGCAGAGAAGATGTGTGAAATTCCATTTCGTCTAGTGAATTCCTTGAATTCCACACTTGTGAATGTCGCACCGTTGTCCGACACCAGTCTGTCTGGTAATCCATGAGTCGTGAACACCATTTCTAGTTTCTCTATAGTGGCCCTGGATGTGATCGTGTTCATGGGTAGGACTTCTATCCACTTTGAATAGGCATCAATCAGGATCAAAAACATCTTTCCCATAAAAGGACCAGCAAAGTCAATGTGGATTCTGGACCATGGTTGACTAGGGCACTCCCAAGGATGCAGTGGTGCTTCAGATGGAGAATGTCGATTGGTCTGACACTGTGCACATCCCTGGACTTTACGTTCCAAATCTGTGTCTAGACCTGGCCACCATACATAGCTTCTAGCCAAGCTTTTGATCTTGTTGATTCCTGGGTGTGCGACGTGAAGATCGTCCAGCACTGTTTCCCCGACATGTTGCTGGAATTATGACGCGATTGCCCCACAAAACGCATCCATCGTGAACACTCAGTTCTGCTCGGCGAAGATGGTAAGGGTCTATGTCTTTGCTCGGGCTTTTCTGAGGCCAACCTTGTAGTACAAAGTTGAGCACCCGCGATAATACTGGGTCCCGTCGAGTGAACAACTTGATCTGATCTGCTGTGAGCGGAGTTTTATCTTCCAAATGTTCAAACAGTAACACAGTCTCCCCTGGCAGTGGGACGGTTGATGGCACGGTAGGCAAGGGGAGGCGACTCAGTGCATCTGCATTGTTGTTTGCACTGCCTTCCTTGTAGATGATGGTGTACTCATAGCCCGCGAGTATCAAAGCCCAGCGCTGCAAGCGAGCTGCGGTCATTGGAGGTATAGCCTTATCTGGTCTGAATAGACCAATCAGAGGTTTGTGATCCGTAATCACGGTAAATGGTCGCCCATACAGGAATTGATGGAACTTTCGTAGTCCAAAAATTATGGAGAGTCCTTCTTTTTCCAGTTGCGAATAACCTTGTTCGGCCTTGGACAATGTACGTGACGCGAAAGTGATTGGCTTCTCTGTACCATCATCAAATATGTGGGATATCACGGCTCCAATGCCGTATGGCGAGGCATCACATGCGAGTACCAGTTTCTGGTCGGGGTTGAAATGCACCAACACACTTCTGGACTGTAGCAAGTCTTTGGAAGCTTGAAACGCTTTGTCTTCCTCTTCACCCCAGCTCCAAGGAACATCTTTGCGTAGTAAATGGTGTAATGGAGCTAGCGTGGAAGCCAAGTTGTTTAAGAACTTTGCATAATAGTTGATCAGTCCAAGATATGATTTCAGTTCAGTGACGTTCTTCGGCCGTGGAGCATTTTTGATTGCCCCAACTTTTTCCATAAGTGGGTGAATTCCCTCTTTGTCGATTTTGTGTCCCAGAAACACCACTTCGTCTGCCATGAAGATACATTTTGTGATTTTCAGACGAATGCCTGCTTCATCCAGCCTGGACAAAACCTTGTCCAAATTGGCCTTGTGGGCCGCGTCTGTGGCCCCGGTTACCAGAATGTCATCCACTCTCACAACAACGTTGTCTATACCCTGTAGGAGATTTTCCATTGTACGCTGGAAAATGCCTGGAGCCGACGAAACTCCGTATGGAAGGCGACAGTAAGAAAAAAGTCCTTTGTGGGTATTGATCGTCGTATACTGTTTGGATTCTTCTGCGAGCGTCATTTGTTGATATGCTTGGCTCATGTCCAGCTTGGTGAATTTCTTCCCCCCACCTAGGGTTGCAAACAAATCTTCAGTTTTGGGTATGGGGTAAGAGTCTAGTTTGGAGACCTGGTTCAAGGTGAGTTTATAATCCCCACATATGCGTATTGACTGGTCACTTTTCACGACAGGCACAATGGGGGTTGCCCAGTCCGAATATTGTACTGGTTGTATTGTGCCTTCTGCCTGAAGTCTCTCTAATTCTGCTTCAATTTTGTCTCTGAGTGCATATGGCACGGGTCGGGCTCTGAAGAATCTAGGCTTGGCCTGTGG
>JAVTVY010028944.1:0-12387 GCA_036873755.1 Hanleya hanleyi | reverse complement strand
CTAGCCCCCACATCTAGCCTTCACATGGATACCCCACTCGACCCAATAGGCCCATGAGGGGCTCGGCTAGACCCCAAAAACGTCTATTTCCATACTACGGCCAGGCTGCGCATGCGCAGAATGACGATATTTCAACCCCACACCCACGCCACCAGAGGCTCCCTCACATAGGCTTCACATGGATACCTCACAAGACCCATTCGAACCGTGAATAGCCCATCTCTAACCCAAACACACCCATAAATGTCTGCTTTCTATACTACGGCCAGGCTGCGCATGCGCAGGCTATTGACAACGGACGAACCATTAGTGTAGTCAAGTGCTCCTCCACGAGAGCTTCAAAATAAGACCTCACTCGACCCCATTGGACCATTAGGGACTCACCTAGACTCCAACATGTCCACCCCGTATGGACCTATACACCCATAGCCATGCAGTATAGGCCTATGGGCCTACCCAGGCCTCGGTGACTTTTTTCAAAAATTTCACCGTTTTGCTCCGGGATACTTCCTATCGTGTTCTAAATGACGAGACGTGAAAAACAAATCCAAACAACCCTACCGCAAATGTATAGAAGTAGGTTTCCCAGGGGGACAAACATTGATCCTATACCCCCAGTATGGGACTATATGGGGCTATATCGTACTTTTTCAAAATTTCACCGATTCGTGCCGGGACACTTCCTATCATGTTCTAAATGACGAGACTAAGAAAACGCGACCCCACAACCCATACCGCAAATGTCGAGAATTAGGTTTCCCAGGATGGTCCTATACCTCCCATACCCCATATAGGCATTTTCACGTAATTTAGGATAAAGTCCGTATTCCGTATTTTTTCAGGAAAAATTTTACATACACCCACCCTGGAACTAGGGGGAGATAACTCTATTGATAGGCAAGCCCCGTTAAGCCCGGCGACCTATATATCCCCCATACCCCATATAGGCATTTTCTCGGATTTTTCGATAAAGTCCGTTTTCCGTTTTGTTTTTTTTTTCAGGAAAAATTTTACATGCACCCACCCATGACTGGATGCCCCTTCACATAGGCTTCACTTTGATACCTCATAGAACTCCATCGGCCCATTAGTGGCTCCCCTAGCTCCCAAAACGTCTATTTCCATACCCTTGGGCCACCGCGCATGCGCAGAATGCCGATATTTCAACCCCACACCCAGTCCATTAGATGCCCCTTCATGAATGCTTCACATTGATACCTCACTCGACCCCATTGGACCATTAGGGGCTCCCTAGCTCCAAAAAGGCTATTTTCATACCCTTCGGCCACCGCGCATGCGCAGAAGGCCGATATGTGAACCCCTCACCCAGCCCATTAGATGCCCCCTCACCTAAGCTTCACTTTGATACCTCACTCGACCCCATCGGACCATTTTATCTAGGGACTATTTTTTCTCCGCGGAAGCTTTTTTCCGCGACCGAATCACCGCCAGACATGACCGCATCACCGCGGATGAATACATCTTTATACAATTAAAATTAATTAATTTATTTATTTATTTATTTATTTATTCTGTGAAAACATGCAAATGTTCGAATCAAGGGAGATAACCCGAAATTTGTCAAAAATCAAAAAAGTGCAAACAGAGTTATCGATCCCGGCAAAATATGCGCTGTAATCACGGCTATATACTACTTTTGGGATTACATTATCTTAGTATAGCACAGATACTGGTGCTGAAAATTGATCCAGTCTCATGTGGGATTCGAACTTTCTAAATGACAAAATAATATCTTCTATTATATTCAGCTATGGGAGCTGTGTCATTACGGTAATCAGAGGGGTACTGTATGTTCGCTTTCAATTAAGATCGGCGGTTGAGTGCCTTCATGGTAGCTGGTTCGAATCCCGCATGGGACTCGACCAATTCTCAGCGCTAGAATCTGTGCTATACTAAGATAGTGTAATCCCAAAATAAAGAAAATATTGTAAACATCAATTGTCAATCAGAACATTTAGGTCGTAGAAAAATCTACGATTTAATCTTTGTTCAGTTTATTGTATTTTTAGTCGTTTGTAAACGGTGGTTGTGAGATTGCAGTTTTGTCAACTTCTCTCTGCAGGTGTATGCTGTAATATCGATGTTGATGGTGTTGGTATCAATCACAGTGTTCGTTGTGGAGACCCTGCCGTACTTCGGTCAACACACCATTCACTCCCGAACAAACGGTAACAAAACCTGGACCAGTCAAGATTTGATCAATGATTTTCAGATTTTCACCGACATTCAGCCGTACGACATCTTGATCATCATTGACAATTGCTGTAACGCCTTCTTCTTCCTAGAATACATAGTTAAGCTATTGGCAGCTCCTTCCAAAATGCACTACATTCGCTCCCCCATCTCGATGATAGAGCTAGCCTGTATCATTCCGTACTATCTAGCAATGACGATCGTCTTCTTGCATGAAGATCCCATCGTTCTTTTTGACTTTCTCCGAGTCCTTTACGCCACGAGAGTTCTTAGAATCTTCCGGATCTTCGCCCTTATGAAGCACTTCATGGCCTTAAAGATCCTCATCTACACCATCAAAGCCAGTACCAAAGAACTTCTTCTCTTGGTTCTCATTATGATGATCGGTGTAATAATCTTTGCTTGTACGGTATATTATGCCGAACTACTTTCGGAGAGTGAGACCGAGGCTTCTCAATTGCCCCATATTCCCATTGCGTTTTGGTGGGCTGTGGTAACTATGACGACGGTCGGATATGGAGATGTCGTACCCTCAAGTGCGTTGGGTTACGGCATAGGAGCCTGTTGTGCTGTGTCCGGAGTCCTGTTGGTGGCTCTCACAGTTCCCATCATCGTCAATAACTTCTCCGTCTATTACACACACGCCCAATCTCGCGAGAAACTGAAGCTCAGGCGAAAACAACTGGAGGACAGTCAAAAGGCTATGAAACAATGGAATAAAGTCCTAGGGGTAACTTGGACGCGTTTGGCTTTATTAAGGAGCAGACCTAACACTGCCACGCCAAGACAGGAGACGACCATCGTAGACAAGCCTCCACCAGAGAACAATGTGTCCGGAGGCAGCGTCAGCAACGGTTTGGCAGGACAACTGAGTGGAGAATTTACTTCCAAAGCGCGAGATAATAATACGAGTTCTGCGTGAATACTCAATGACTCGATAGTTTGGTCCTTTAATATTAGTCCAGTAAAGTACGAAATTGAGTGCCGTTACTGCTTCTGATAACAAGCTTCCAGACAGATACTACAACCAATAAAAAAACAAATTTCCATAGCGTGGCTGTTTTCCATAACTAAGCTGCTGTTGAAAACAGTAGCAACAATTTAGAAACTGATGCTATGAGTTAATCTCCCTTTGTTGAATTTTTCCATGAGTATGTTGGACCATCTTTTCGACACTTACACACGATTCTAAACATACTGAACGTTACGTAAAGTTTAATTAGACATCACTGAATGAAGAACGGGAAATTATATACATACCTTTATTTGTTGCCCAGTTGTTCGAAAACTAAGATAGATAGTTAATTGCCAAAAATGACACAATGGCTGCATATTGAGTTCATGAAAAACAACATTAGAATTAATTCGTGAAAATAAAAAATAAAAAACGTGGAAGCGATTAAACATTAACAATAAGATATATGAACACGATTAGAGCATTGTTATTGTTTTCAGTAACGAAGCAGTCAAAGTAGTCATTTTGCTACTAAAATATACGACGTTATTGTAATTCGTACTTTACTGGACTGTTTAATGGTTAATGACTGATAAAAATGAGTACTGACTGTCAACGTATCCCCCTTGTACAATACCGGGGTATATAAACTTTCGGTGCAGTGTATACGTTGATACTTCGCTACATCCAATCCGATCTTAGCTGTTGATTGGTGTATTTCATTTATTTCTAAATGTTCGTTTTATTGATGGATTTTATTGACATTCGTGCGGTTAATCAACGCTGGTGATATTGCGGATTCTCCGACAAGAGGCACCAAGCTTGAAAGTTAACTTCGTCTGTTTGTTTGAGTTTTGTTCAGTAAACCTAAATGGTATATATGCATGTCCTCTTCATGTGATGTGGTATTACTCAAGCCTATTAAATACCGCCAATTCTTTGCCAGATGTGTCTCCCTCCACAGCACCCAAACTCTGCCTTGCTCATAGATTAAATAATCGGGTTAATTCTGAAAAAATGGCGTTTGATGAACCTAGAGAGCAGAAGCTGTCAACTTGGTGGGAATCCAAGTTCATAGTATGCTAAATTAAGTTGCCAGCTCGGGCCTTACAGACTAGTCTTTTGTGTTAAATGCCGTCATTTACATCTGACGACGGTACAGCTCACCAATCTCCAATGTACGAGTTGTCACAGCGAAACAGCTCACCAATTACCAGTATACGAGTTGTCAGAGCATTTCCATCATAGCTCTCTAGATTTGCATCTAATACCGCTTATGCCGGTGCTAGGGGCCGTGTGGTCATATCATCCAAGTTGCCACATGAACAGGTACAATAAAAGCGTACCTGAGATACAACACATATCACGAATCGTTAAGATACTTGGTATGTGCTTTAGAATAGGTTAACCAGAGGACTATTCTGTGAAGTCATGTGACGCAGTCAGTATGTCGGCACCTCTTCCCACTTCCCTTATATGTGTTGTAATAACAATATGTTGGCGGTAGGCCCTCCATCCATAATAGACTATATATACATCAAAATGAACAAGTGTCTAATCTCTCATTGTTATTTATTATTTATTTATTCATTTATTTATTTATATATTTAGCGCTGGAAAAGATATTCAAAAAACAAAGAAATGAACCGCGATATTCAAATAAAACATTGAGTTGATGGGCCGCGAAATCCGAATGGGAAGCGGCCCTTAAACTACAATTTCAATCAAGTGTTAGGACGTCAGTCTCATAGCTCATCATTTTGGGCTCATTTTACAGCTAGTTGCATAATAGTCTGAAAATAACATAATGGGGATTGCAAATGAGCAGCTGAGGTTTGTTTGCTTTCCGCCTCAGTTTCCCTAATATTGCAGCATTTTTGTTTTTGTGCCAAAGTATATATTTATCAGAATTTCACTGTTCTACACTATAGCTAAACATATGCAACTCAGTTTGACCCTATTCATCGATTCCTTCGCGAGAAGCATCACAAACTTAATTCACAATGGCTGTCCACTAAAACCAACTCATTTGGCCCTTTCAGTTCATTTGAGGACAGTTTCTACCTCAGTTTCACCAATATACCCATTTGTCAAACCTTGGCTTTTACCACATATAGTATAGTTCAGCATTCTGGGCCCCTTTTGTGTATGTTATACGCCTTCACATAAAGCACCCATAGGTAAGTTCAAGATGGCAAATATAAGCGTTTTTTTTTTTATAGATTTGCGTTCTTGACAATCCTGGTCTACATTGAGGAATTGTCTTTACTCCAGTATTTCAAATTAGTCAAAGTCAAGCGAATTCACGAAATAATTATCATTGTCAGGATTGTTCCATCCTCGTCGTATCATGCGCGCCAATGGAATATGGCAAACACGATGATTCCACAGGGGAATACAGCCATAAAAAGGGAATTGATTAGTACCAAAATTAGGATTTTACACCAAATGTCCCCAACAACCTTTATCGATTATTGGCCAAAACAAGTATGTATTTGAATCAGTCTTAGAACTTACGCCAGAATATGGCGTTGAGTAAGTAATTTAATGATGAAGCCATCATGGTTACCATTCTCCTGGAGAGACTACACCAGTAGAACTTGTTTACAAAGGAGATGTATGATACGGCGGCATTTTGGCCTATATGTGGTGCGGTTGAAATCGAAAAAAGAAAATAATATAATGTCCTAAAAATGGTATTGTGTTTTAATTTAAAAGCAAGAGAAAATATATGTACACAATCTGTGAAAGTTCTAGCTCGATTGCGTTATGATTATAGTGATGGCATTAAGGATAGCTGTCCGCTTAGAGGGTCAAAATTGGTCATTTTTTTTATTTCTTCATTCAAATATTCACTATTTCCTCCAACATTTGGTGAAAAAATGAAATCAAAATTATAAATAGAAGTGCTTCAATATTAGGATTAAAAATTTAGTTTCCGAGGCACTGGAACAATTAAACAGATTGCCTTAGCTTGGGCTTGGCTACTATTATTTTTGTCTGTTAAATTTCCCTTCCCAAAACTCATTTCCGCAGTATTATGCAAGCTAATTATCTATTAGTCCTACTTATTTACATTAATCTACCCCCTTCTGATCAAATTCATGCAAACATCTGATTGAAATTGTAGTTTAAGGGCCGCTTCCCATTCGGATTTCGCGGCCCATCAACTCAATGTTTTATTTGAATTTCGCGGTACATTTCTTTGTTTTTAGAATATCTTTTCCAGCGCTAAATATATAAATAAATACATGAATAAATAAATAATAAATAACAATGAGAGATTAGTAGGAGATATAAATAGAAGTAAATACGAATCGCTATGTACAAGTTCGTAAGTCTCTTTCTGGTTTTTGGTTAAGTTATACTGGTAAATATGAGTTCACTGTAATCGCGTGGATGATTCCTTTGTCTTGGTACCCCTTTGTACGCACAAAGCCGTCCAGAAAAAAAAATGGGAGAACCATGGGCGTCTTCAGGATTTTTCGAATCGACTTCCCTAACGACGCCATTGGGAACAGGGCGGGTTCTTCCAGAAATCTGTGCCTGTAACAATTGCTTGGAGTGTGTATTGGGGTACAGGACGGCAGGTCTACGTCCAATATTGCGTGAAAGTCAAAGGATCATATTCTGTGTTAAGACGTCAGTTCGGTGTCATTTATGGGGTAGCGTGTCGGTGTGGTTTAGGATTTGGTGTTCTGGTTGTTCAGTTCGGTGACATCTATGGGGTAGCGTGTCTGGCGTGGTATAGGGTCGGGGATTCCGATTCTGGACGTTCTTGTGGACCGACGATGATGATATTCATCATGTTCATCTCCATTTCTGAAAGTATATGATGAAAAAGTGTGTAGTATTCATTTTTGTGGGTGACATTATTTGTGTGCGTGGTTGTTTCTTGGACGTGTGCTAATGATTTATGTCAGCGGCCTTTCGGTTTTAGAGACGAATGTGGTTACCGGCCCACACGGAACATGGTATCTCCGGTGCCCACATTGCCTATTTTATTGCGAAAGAGAGATTTTAGGCCAATATTGTCGCAGGGGTGTTGATTGGTCTTGGCCTCCGATTTTTGAGACTAATGTGGCAACCGGCCCACACGGAACATGGTATCTCCGGTGCCCACATTGCCTATATTTTATTCCAAAAGAGAAATTTTGGCCAATGCTGACATTGTTAATTAGTGATGCGCATGCACGGTGGTAGTGTTATATACTGGAATAATAGCCAGCAGTTTTGATAAAATTTATTAAGGACTTGAATACCTGTTTTCTAATGGGAGGCTTAGGGTTTAATATCGCTGGTAATGTTAAGTGCCTCGCGTTGAGGGTAGTGTTTTGGGCATTCAAGTAGGGCATGTTCTATTGTTTCTTCTACATTGTTGCATGCGGTACAGAGTGGTGAGGTGTTTTTCAGAAGCATGGACAGATGTGATTTAAGTCCGGTTTTGCCTAGTCTTAATCTTGTGATGATGCGGTCATCACGCTTATTGTCTAACTGGAATCCTTGGACTTGTCTTTTCTCTCCATCAAGAATCTTATGTAACCATCGTCCACGTTCTTCTTCGTTCCATTCCTTTTGCCACTTGCTATCTATTTTGCGTCTAATGATAGTGTTGAGTTCTTTACATCCTAATCCTATTGACACATCGTGTGTAGTTTTGACAAGACTGTCTTTGGCAGTTTTATCGGCTGCTTCGTTGCCTCTGATGTTGACATGCTAAAATGGCGTCTATACCCTCGTTGTGGATTTGTGTACAGATACATTCTATTTTGTGTATGAGATCAGGTCTACTGTCAGATATAGAATTTTCAATGGATGTGAGTCCACTAAGGGAGTCACTGAGTATCACCGCACGGGTTGGTGTGTGCTCGATGATCCATTCGAGAGCCTTAATTATAGCAATCAGTTCACTAGTGTATACAGACATATTGTCTGGAAGTTTGAAACCATTTTGTATGTTGAGCTCAGGTATAACAAAAGCTGATCCCGTGTTATTACTTGTGTTTTTCGATCCGTCTGTATAGATTTTTAAGTAATTTTTCCAGTTTTGGTTGATATTCAAGGGTGGTGGCTCTAATAAAGTCTGGATTGTCCTTCTTTGTGAGGTAGTCGTGTATACTTGTGTCCACGTGGGGCGACTCTAATTCCCAGGGTGGCCTAGTGATTTTGTCTGTGTCGCTGATGTGTGCGATGGGTATTTCGTGTTCTTGGAATAGGTTATTTACGGTATAGCCGAGGGGGGCGGAGTCTTTTTCCCAGTTTTTCTTTAAATATTCATATTCACTTTTATCTTCAAAAATGTTGTGGCATGGGTGATTATCGCCCTTTGCTCTAGTTTTTCCTGCATATTTCAGGGACAGTTCCTCTCGTCTTAAACGAAGAGGTTTCTCATTGGTTTCTATTTGAAGACTACATAAGGCGGTTCCTTTGAAGGCTCCTTTGCAAACATCCGTATTTTTGTTTCTAATTATAACAGTGACACTTCACTCAGACACCCACCGTGAAGTATCTACACAGGTGTGAACAATTCTCAGCTGTTTTTAGCAGTTCTAGCAAGTTTTTTAAATTTAAATTGGACTTTAAACCGCCTTGATGAAAAAAACTTAGTATAATAGTTATCCAGAAGAAACAGGAATTCGAGTAGGTCCCATTAGACAGATTAAAAATGTATTTGACAATAGAATTCAAGCAAAACATTTGGATTAATTCATCAGATGTATAGTTGGACACATTTTGCCCCATTTCTAGCCTTTCATTTTTGTACAATCCGAGATTTAAACGTTTATTTCTCGAAAAGTATCCATGCTATGCTTTTGAAATTTGGCATGCTTGTTACTTATAAGGTGATCTAGTGAAATTATCTCACTTTTTGTAAGTTTGGATTAGTTTTTTAATTATTCAACTTTCAAGACAAATGACCGTAAAATATTACAGTTTTTTTCAATTTATTTTAGTAAAATAGCTGTAAAAACAAAACCAGGCAAAAATTAAAGAAAGTGAGATAACCTTTACTAGTTCGAATTGTCTCCAATCAAGGTATACCATCAAAGTTGAAACAAGACTAACAGTTTTCACGAAATTTCAATTGAAAAATGGACGCTATTGTTTTCATTTTAATTTTTAAAAATTGCAATATTTTCTACACAGTAGCAGCATCGGTTATACAAATCATATAGTTGGAATCCCTACGATGTACGCTTTCATAAAATATATAGTTTATTATGGTTATCTTGTATATTTATTGATACAGACGACAAATTGTCACGGGGGTGCAAAAACTGCCTCTAAGGGGACAGCTATCCTTAAATTTAAATACGCAGCATGTGCTATTTCGTGAAAACAGGGTCTAAATCGAGTCATTCAAACACACATTTAGACACGAATGGCCCCGTGGATCGAAGCGCCATTTAACCTGGTGGTGTGTGGTGGCATTATATCTCCACCGCTAGTAAATCGTTTTTGATCCAAGGGGTCCTTCGTGTCTGAATGTGTGCTTGAATGACTCGATTTAGACACTTTTTTCCACGAAATAGAACATGCTGCGGATTTCAATTTCAGGTCATACCTATAATCATAAAGCAATCGAGCTAGAACTTTCACATACTCTGTACATATACTTTCTCTTGCCGTTACATTAAAACAATTATTTTTAGAACACTTTCTTTGTCAGTTTCAACCGCAACACGTATAGGCCAAAATACCACATGTGAACACACTTTTTACTTGAATCCTCTAATTTTTACATGTTTTTTCAACAGAGTCGTATACGCTTGCTTTTCTTAGACACTCTTCCGTTCCGTGGGCTTTTCTTCTGCCTTCCTCTGTGCTGCCTCGTATATGACGGTAACAACCGAAATGCGGAGAGTTACGTAACCAATAACGCTACTGAGAGTTTCTATTGCGCAGAATAACCGTTTTGCATATTCTTCATTTAAAATCCATCGCCCATCATTTTTTAAAGATATTTCCTGATTTAAATAGATGTATATGGGGGTGAGGTACATAATAGACATGTACATGTAACCGTGTGAATGAAAACAAGCAGCCAGAGGATGCTAGACCCCCGGCCGAAATGGCAGCAATATTTTTGAGCGTTGTTGCATGGTCTCAGGGGATATACATGTGGGAGGCATATAAACATTCAAAGCAAACGATGTTTTTCTCTACTACCATTGAAGCGAATATATATAATCTCAATACCCGTGATATAGATGAAATTGTGTTGTCCTGGACCAAAATCGAACACATTGCCTCTTAATGAGAGAGTTGTCCTGGTGGTTAACATCACTATTACCTTATGTAAGTAGAAGAATCTCAAAGGGGTGAAATCACGGACTAATATTGTTACCTATCATTAACTGTAATATAGTGCAACTGATACTGAAATTATTTAATTGAAGAAGTTCAAATATCTTTCCTGTTGTCCTCATCAACGGCAGTTCTTTATTAACATGTAATCATTCATTTTGGAAGCACTTAATTTTGTGTATCACTATTTATCTGTTTACCTGATTACCTTATTTGCTTACGGGTAGCTCCATTAATTAGTGACCAGACTTGTCTATAATTCCTTCACAATATTTGTTACAACTGTGAGAAGGAACTCGTGTAGTCCATTTACGAGCTGTTGATATGTGGAATACATTGCAAATTTTAGCAACGGTTACAGATCTCAGGTAGTTAAGTCACAGGCTGCTATGGACTAGCACACACTGACTCGTCATCGTGATCATGGACTGGGATCTATTCAAATTCCTAGTTATGGATGAGGGGTTTATTAGGTATGATGTGTAGAAGCCCTTGACATAGCATCGACCTATAACGTCGCAATGCGATGTTAAAGGTCGATATGACGACACTTAACACTGCAATTGTACCTGCGATGTTAAGGGTCGACCATGTCAATATTTTAGCCATTTGGGGCTTTGAGATGTTAAGGGTTGGCATGACGACCCTTAACACGCAAGCACAATTTCGATGTCTTAGTTTCGCATCTTAGCCGCATGTTTCAGAGCCCCTATGAGTGGAAACATAATATCCTCTTTCAAGAGTTTTGGGACGGACTTGGAGCGTGTGATCGCACTTCATTCTATCAATGGGTCAATGTCAGCAATCCACACATTGAGATATTTAATAGCACAGCAAGCATACTCCATTTGGACAAAATATGGCCCACATTTCCCCAAAGAAATCGCATCTGAAAATGTCCTTCTTATACTAGTACTCGAGTGCGCATGCACTGGACCTACGAGACAAATGATCCTCTGAATGTCTGTTCAGCATCACATGCCGCTAATCACCAACATGGGTCGATCGTATCTGGGATTCCCTAACACTCACCGAGTGCCACTTTGAAAAATGGATCAAATATGGCCCACGTATACCCAGTTTACACCCAAGGTCACAACCACACACATGCAAAAGCCAAATGCACGAAAGCTCTAGATTTGTTGAAAGTAGTTGCCAGCTACAAGTGGGGAGGAGATCAGCAAACTCTTCTTCATTTATATCGATCACTTGTTCGTTCCAAACTCGATTATGGTTCTATTGTTTACAATGGTGCAAGCAAGTCAGACTTGGCAAAGCTAGATTCTATTCTCCATCAAGGACTATACTTTGCCTCGGTGCGTTCAGAACATCACCTAAAGAAAGCTTGTATGTCGAAGCGGATGAATTTCCTTTAGGACTTCGAAGGATTAAACTTTCGCAGCAATATATCACAAAACTGCGTTCGAACCGCTCAAATCCTGCATATAACTGTGTTTTCAACCCTCAGTAGATTTCTATTTAAAGAAACCCTCGATTATTCCACCTCTTGGAATCCGTATGAAACCACACATTGCAGCAGCTGGTATTACAGTTAGTCAGATTTTACCAAACAATCTCTTGCCAACTCCACCATGGCAGTTAGCCAAACCAGAAGTAGATATTTCAATGACGAAATATAAAAAGGCAGACACGAGCCAGCTCGTGTATACACAAGAATTTGGTCTACCGATAGAAAAATACAGATCACATCAGGCTATTTATACCGATGGTTCTAAAGATGGTGAGAGAGTAGCATATGCTACTATCTTTAGCTCCAAAATTAGAACCTGTCGGCTACCAGCTAAAAGTTCCATATTTACTGCAGAAGCAAAAGCTCTATTATCAGCTTTAGAAGATATTGGATCCACTAGAAGGAAAAAATAAGTCATATTCTCGGATTCTCTATCATA
>JAVTVY010028943.1:0-124905 GCA_036873755.1 Hanleya hanleyi | reverse complement strand
CACCGTCGGCCAATACTTTCCGTTTCGGATAAAAGAAAGTAAAGGCGTCTCGTTGCTGGATATAAGTGCGCATCTGGTGGTCCACCACCCGGAATCCTCGGTTGGTCCCACTGGCACTGGCCTGGCTCTGCAATACACCCAGGTAGAGATCTTTGTCGATGGCAGGGTCACGTCGGTTGACGCCTTTACAACTAAACTTGTTGTTTCCATCTCCTCCGTAACAATAGTACGTCTTGGACGACAGGGCGATCATGGCATCTCCACTCCACTCTAGTTTAAACAGACCCGGTGTCCGCTTGTCGTAGGTGTAGTGGTCGCGTCGAGGTAGCCACGGGTCCCGATCCGCTTCATATTGTTCCCGTAACTCGGGTTTCACCAGGGACTCCCAATCGGCGTTGGAGACGGCCATGTAGGCCGAATCTGTGTCCATCTCCATCAACTGCCAGTCTGAGGAATTAAAATAGACACCCATGAAGTCGTAGAGAAACTGCAACATCCTCAGCTTGGCCACCTGATAGACCATACATCCAATCTGCAGGGGTAAATTGTACCGGATAGTCTTCTTGGCTGAAGTGACTTCATAGGTATCGTCATCGATGACCTCCACGGACCGAAACAGAGGAGAATTCACTTTTTTGCAGGCTTGGGCAGTCGTACAAATGTTCACGTTGACGTGCTTATCCTGGTTGGTTACCGTTTTTCCATAATAACCATTGCCAGTGAGTTTCCAACATTCAGCCATGATGGCCTGACTCGGGTATTCATCACCTTGACGACGGGCCGCCGTGACGAGCTCAGCCTTGTCCGCAAAACAAGCCTCGGGGACATACTGGATGACTTGATAGATTTGAGTAATTTCCAAACCGTGCTTCATGTACCATTGCAATAAGGGGGTGCCCAGCAAGATTTTGTCCGCCCACATACTTCCAATCAACATGCGGCGTGGTTGAGGTAAACACTCGTGTTGCTCTGCGTAGGTGCGCATGGTCTCCCCAATATCATCCCGACCCACCAGCGTATTCTTGAAGATAGGCGGACACTGGGCGAAGAGGGGCTTGAGAGTGTCGGGAACATGCAGGTCGCATTCTACAAAGCCGTAGAGCTGCCCCGAACGAATGGCGTCCAACATCTGTGGCAGACTCAGCAGTCGCCGACGACTCAACGGGTACTCACGCTCTTTTAGGAACCGTTGTAAATGGGGACGGGCCTGGCACAGGGTGTGAAATTCACACTCCCACATTTCAATCAAATGGTAGCCTCGCTCTTTCACATAATCTCCGTTGGCCACTACTTCCTCCCGTAATTCTAAGGGTGTTTTCCCGCGTCGCTCATTAAAACGACCCGCGCTGAAATGACATCCGTGGCCGTGCCAGTAACAGCCATAAAACTGGAAAACAGTGGGTGTTCCTTGTACATGGGCAAACCCATCGACGGGGAGACGCCGATCGCCTATCCGCTTCTCAGTGGCGTTGGTCTGGTGTCGTATATAAATACCCCGTCGATAGGCTTCCCACTCCAACCACTGGTCGGCAAGATGTTTGTGAGGTAACCGTTGGGGAGTAAAATGACGTCCTTCCGCCAACCAACGTGTATAATGACCACTGGGCATAGGTTGGGCCAACGACCACAGGTACAGAGCATTGGCATCGAATCCAATGATTTTAGCAACGGGTTTTCCACTGGGGAGAGTCGTGACATCCTTCTCGTGGTAGCGGTGAAAAATAAGACTGGGCCCGCCCACAATGTTATCTTTTAAACAATTATGCATGTCCGCATCTTTCTGTTGTACCAGCGAGAAGTAAGTGGAACACTCTTGAAACAAATGGCGAAGGGCCAGCCCCGGTAAACTTAAGCACTCTTTAAAGATGTCCACGTGCATTTGGCGTTGAAAAAAGTTGCACCATTTTCTCGGCCGCCTCCAGGAAAGGAACCACATCTAGGTTGTTGTACCATATGAGGAAATCTTCCAAGGTCTGCATATGTTCATCGTTCCATACCTGCTGTAGTTCACGGTACGTGTCTTCCGGACATTCCACTTGCTTCAAATCATCAAAGAAGGCGTGCCGAGATGGTAACTGTGTTTCCTGCAAACGGTCGAGCGATGATATATACGTGTAAGGGAACCTCCCTTTGGTTTGTGCACAGTTATAGGCCTTGACCCACTGATCATAGCTACAATTAGGAGCTAGGTAGTTGCGCACGTCCAGGAAATGCAGTGATGTGGTAGTGAGGGCCATATGATTATTGATCTTCTTAATCACCGACTTGAGGGTATCGGACTGGGCCAAGTAAGGGTAGAGAAATTCCTTCACCATGTTCAAGTCGTAGCGTCCCGAATTGAAGCCGAGCACCGGTAACTGGCCTAGGTATTGTAGGAACCGTAACTTCAATTTCTCCGCATACGGTTTAGGTAGAGGAACATCCTGCGACTGCAGAGGCTGCGACTGCAGGGACTCGGACTCGGACTCGGACTCGGACTCTTCATCTTCGCTGAACGCTACACCCGGTACAGGAATGCGGTCGTCCAGTTGGTCCAGGACGTGCTGAAACTTCACCACCAACAATGCCGTACTAGCCGCACTGACTTGCTCTAAATACTCCATCATGCGGGTAATCAACTCATGGGAGTTCCCCGTGGACACGAAACACACCGGAGCAGCGTCATAGCCAGGTACGTTGCTGGAAATACTGACACTCAGAGGAATATGGCGCTGCGTCCACTGTGTTTTGGATGAAAACAGATCCATGGGCTCCAACAGGGCTTCAAAGTCATAGCACGCCCGGTAGGGAAAATAACGGTCCTCTTCCGGTATGATGAGTCCCTCATCGGCCAGTTCCTCGAAAATAGTAGGTGCATTATGATACACTCCACCCGGATAGACTCGCTTCACACTGTTGTCACAGATTTTCTCGTGGCGATGTAAGTCGGTGGAGCGATGAAACACCCGATGGCATTGGGCACAACTGAAAGACTGAGCGTACTGGCTCATATTGGAGATCAGCGAAAAATGACTCATGCCATTGTCGTCGAACACATTCACTTTCATCGTAGCAGCATACCGTTCTGTGGATCGCCGAACCAATTCAGCCACAAATGTATCGTCATCCTCCCGTCGTAATCGATAGACAAAGATATTAATATGAAACAGGGACTCCACGTCATCCAAATGCTTGAAGGGGACACCTCGGAAGTGCCGCTTATCCATGTCTTGCTGCTCTAAATATTCTTCCCAATAGCCATCGGCCACTGTGTCACAACTCCGGGGGTCACACTCGTCCACATGCACGGCCAAACACCGAAACAGACATTTCCGGTCTTTGTAGGGCCCCTTCACCCCTACTGTTAATGGATACAGGCCGTGTCGATGAAGCAACCACGGAGGAAGTAGTACAGGAGCACCGATCGGATGATCTCTCATTTTCGTGACGAAAAATGTAACGTTAGTCACCATTTGCACCAACCATTGTGTATTGGGGCGTTGCAGGCGGGCCCACTCCAACGGGTCTAATGTAGTGAGTTGCTCGACCACCGGCTCCAGAGAAATGGCATCCGTGATGGTGAATGGCTGGTCAAACACATACGAATTGTTACTGGGATAGAAATACCGCAGCTGGTCCGTCTTTTTGTGCCGTAAGATATACCCAAATGTCACATTCAATTTGAAGGCAGTGACCTGATCTTTAAAAATGTTCTCGGCGTAAGTAGGAAGATACGTGAGGTCCTCCAACCGAAAATTATACAAGTCCAATAGACGACGGTCACGGTGGAAACAATGGCGTATGGTAGCCCAGTGACGTTGATAAATGTCCCTGACACGCTCATCTTCAGGCAAGACTTCAACCGGAGGTACTGCTGGATCAAAGGGAAAATCTTCTCCACGTCTCATGCTTTTCGTCTCATACAAGCGGCTAGACAGGCAGGAGGACTGGTTGGCGGGCTGGCTGGCTGATCAAGTCAGGTCAGGTAAGTCAGATTGAATACACCCTTTCCCTAAAAATCAACTCCTTTTATACATTTTACTACTCGCGGCCATCTTGTACCCACCTCCCACATCATGACACTGGCGGCCATCTTGTACCCACCTCCCACATCTTCCACTGGCGGCCATCTTGTACCCACCTCCCACATGGCGGCCATCTTGTACCCACCTCCCACATCATGACACTGGTGGCCATCTTGTACCCACCTCCCACATTTGTACCCACCTCCCACATTTGTACCCACCTCCCACATTTGTACCCACCTCCCACATTTGTACCCACCTCCCACATTTGTACCCACATTTGTACCCACCTCCCACATTTGTACCCACCTCCCACATTTGTACCCACCTCCCACATTTGTACCCACCTCCCACATTTGTACCCACCTCCCACATTTGTACCCCCCTCCCACATTTGTACCCACCTCCCACATTTGTACCCACCTCCCACATTTGTACCCACCTCCCACACATCACACATGCGCACACCGCCCCATTTTACACACTTATGACGTCACACCAGGTTCTGCGCATGCGCAGTGAGGCGCTATTACGCCAATTTACGCTTTGTATACTACTGTCCTGTCTGTAACGGATTCTTTCCAGATTTGGTTTGTGGATGTAACTTGCCACAAAATGCCACTCGGCGTTGCGTTTCGTACACATATAAAGGTGGCGCTACCAGGCACAACTTGAAACTTCGATTCTGAACCCCAAAAAACTACTTCACGGATTCTTTAGAAATTTGGTATGTGGATATCTTGCCACAAGATGTTGTTTAGTATTGCGTTCTGTTCACATAAGCCCACAGGTGGCGACACCTGGAGACCAACATGAACTTTATTTTCTGTACAATGGCATTAAAACGAATAATGTGATTCTTTTGAAATTTGGCATGGATACCTTGTCAGAAATATATTGCTCAGAATTCTATCTGTAAAAATAATTAAAGTTTCCCTTAATGGATGGGCAAGTGGGGCACCACTTCGACTGAATTCGCTCGGATTTTTATAAGTTATTAACAACTGAACATCAAACATCATAGCCCGTTAGCACATACATTTATTACCTAAACATATGGACAAGTCGCTTGCATAGTTTACATGTAGATGGAATGTACATTGCAGTACACATGCACATACAACTGAAGACTTGATGACGATAAACTTATTAATACATCGTTGTTATGTAGTTGGAAGATTTGAAATTTGTTTGCCGACGGGTCATTCTTCGGTCTCTAAGCAGCTATCCTTCATCTTATGCCCCCGGTCCCCCATCGGTGCCATCGCTATCATCATCATCATCTGAATGAATTACAAAACATAGCAAAAATCAGTGTAAGCAAATCCTGCTTCTTGCAATCGAATTTCAGTTTGCTGGGTCCCGAGGAATAGAGTCTTCGCCTTGTCACGAGTCATTTTGCGCACGATATTTGCTGGGATACACGACAACTATATTTCGTCCCAGATATTAGCGATACTTTGTGCAGTTTGAGTATATGAGCTCGCATCCAAAGCAGTTATTCCATTTGAGGGTGCACCGAAGGAAGCTGTCCTAAATTCTATAACACTTACACCTAATACACACTGATAACCGTGCAATTATTAGACTTATCACGGTTAAGACGTATGAAATCTACACGTGTGATCTTGACACGCAGGTGTTCACTCAGGAGAATCCATTTCACAGGGCGGGTGATAAATGGCAGGACAAATTCTCGTGTCTACTCTCTAAAAACCACTGTGGATCAGCGATACAGTACTGTGGTAAAAATGCACATCCACATAAAATTGTGTACCAGTGAAACACATACTGTGTATGTACTTTCCACAAAATGTGTACCACTGGTACACAATTTTATGTGGATGTGCACCATTGTACACAGTAGTTTTTAGAGAGTACACAATCCAATAAACAAATAGAATGGATACCCTGCAAGTATGAACTTCAGTTTATTTTAAAGGCAGAAAATGTATAATCGCAGATATTTACGAAGCAATTGGGACATACGAGTGTTACACAATAAGAAACAGATCAACAGGAGAAACAAAGACGTGCTTTCAGATACGAATTATCTAGAGAAGCGGAGATCGAAGAGTTCATGAGAGACTCAGATGATGAATCTCTTCTTGCTGTTTTAAATGCAGACACAACACGAGTGTGATCAGCTGAACAAAGGTAGATTTTCCTCCGCTGACGATGAGAAATTAAGAGATCTGGCCAACAAACGAAATGAACCAGGGACCGACAGGCAAACGAAATTGGGAATACGGATATTTAAAGGTATTAAATTCGTTTTATATTTTTAATAAAGACGTAAATTTCTGTTTCAAGTTTAACTGTTGGTCCCATCGTGAAATTGATTAAGAATGACACACAGATAGGCTTGTATGCGTATATGTTTCTCCGGTGGCAGAAAGACTGCGCCCCCCAACCACCTCGCTGGGGGGTCTAATAACACCCCAGCCACCAGTCAGATTTTTGGACCGAATTCGGGGCCTTCGCGCACATCGCCGGAAGTGACATCATATATAGTAAAATAGACATTTACCGAACATTTCGATTACTTTTCAAGTCTGCATAATACCTCTGTTGACCTAGCGTTAAAAAGAATTATCTGGAGATAATTTTCCCTGTTTATCTGGACAGATCATATGAAAAGTAGTTCGCTCATGTGCAACACTGAAGGAGTTGTTCGGCCGGATTCAAACTGAACCGTGCGTTGGTTGGTTTCCCCTATACGTAATAGCAACGTAGTAAAGGTCAACTTCCGCTATTGGTGGCAGGGATGGTAATGGAGCCTGCGAAATGGAGCATGCGCTGTGGGGAGGTTGTGCGCCCCCTTCTGAGTGACCACATAAACTCGTCCACTGATATTGGAACGCTGTCAACTGAGGCGGAAGGCACATTTCAACAAAGGGAAGAAAGGTTGTGAACGTTTACCATATCTTCCAAATCTTTCATGGTAATCTTTGTTGATAATCAATTTGAGTAGTGCAATAGAATAATAATGTTTTCACAGGCGTGCTAAATCGTTATTTTACGCACGGTTAGTGTGGGAAAGTTTATAAACTTTAGGGCGCGGGCTTCGCCCTTGCGCTTAAATAGAAACTTTCCCACACTAACCGTGCGTAAAATAACAATTTAGCACGCCTATGAACACATTATTTCTTAAATATATCAATCTGTAACTCTGCGCAAAACACATTCAATGTTCTGCAATGATTATACACGTAATATCTTACCGTCGTCAAAATACCACGGAGCTTTCTCTAACTCCTCTTGGGTCAAACCATTCAAACAGTCATCATCTGGATCGTCTGAAAAAAGAAAACAAAGTGAGGTTTGATTTAATATATTAATGTCCTTAAGAAAAGTCAACTACTATTTTATGTGCATCTTCCTATTTAAGCAGAAATACTGTAACTGTGTTCAGGTGGTTCCATGTTGGAAACGAACCTGGGTTCTACAACACAGTTTTACAAGAAGTCTATCAAACTAGAAGTGTGACACTTGGTTATTGAGTCCGCCCGCCAGCTGCCAGATGTGGCTTAAGCCGTACTTTAACCTGTAAATAACACAGCTGTTAGATTTAACGTTTGACCGTACGGCATCTTCGGCTTCAATTTCGAGTCAGCAACAGACAAACGTTTCCCCTTATAGTTTGTAGTTCATTATTCGAGGAGACCAGCAATTATTTCCTCAGATATGGAAATCTGTATTTTTTATTATTATGAGTACTTTGAACTCCAAACTCTGTATAGCAAGGGAGAATGTCATGCTCTTTTTCTTTGCATATTCATATCACAAATCTGACGCCAGGAGTCGCGGAATGACTGGTCCCGAATAACGAACTGCGAACCGCGGTCTAACTTTATGAACGTAGTTCGAAGGCCTGTATTTTAGCGCTAACAGATGAAGCGCTTAGGAACGATGCTGCCATAGAACGAAGAAATAGACAATGTGATACTTCTATTTTGATAGACGTTTCGCTACACATATTCATCACAAACGTATTCAACGACTGTCAATAAAAGCAAGCATTTTATCTAGGGTACCGGTATAAATTAAAATGTAGTTACATATAATCTGAATGTGTGGACCTAAATAACAGCGGGCGATTTTCTGATGGATGCTCCACGTACCCTTAGTACTAGTGTTGGCCAGGTTGAAAGCCTCCTCTACGTTAGCTGGCTCTACCTCCAGAAAGTCGGCAAACTCCTCCAATGTGATGCATCCATCCTTGTTGAAGTCGTAATCGGAAAATTCATGAGGTAGAGGAATCACCGTTCTTCCATCTTCTAACTGAAAGGATAAATATGTCCAAAATGCACCTGAAGTACGGAAACTCTGAAACGTATGGCCTTGAAACATGTCCAGGTAAATCCTAAATCCTCGCAGAGGGTTTATCTGGGCATTTTTGGTGATGCAAATGAGTTCTTGAGACGATGTATATCATCTTGTATTCAATCTCGTACATTTCATCCCCGCTTCGTGTGAATTAGCATGTCGATATCCCAAGCCTGTGTTTTTTGCTTTGACTTTCGATGTCGATTTCAGTCCGACATCAAAGTAGATTGGCCAGCGATGAAATTAAAACCAGTCACATCTCCTACCTCGCAGCGGATTGGCGTAATCAGCTAGCTTCTCACGTTCACTGATTGGTTTGATTCAGAGAAAACCCCTTGATCTAGTTATATCCAAGATTTCTTCTTTGAAGTAGCAGGATCGCAACTTAGCTGGCTGGTGCTCAGTTGATTCGTCGCGATATAGCTGAAATATTGTTGAAAGCGACATTAAATCCTATTCACTCACTCCCTCACTCACTCAGAACTGGTTTAGATAACTAACCAAGCCAGTGTATCGATTGTATTCTGATTGGTCAGTCGAGACAGCTGTTCAATGCGTGACCTCTTTTGCCGGAGGCGTGTCTCGACTGACCAATCAGAATTGAGAACGAAGCCCGCCATAATCTAACTGTTCCCAGATGAATGGACACTAACGTTGGATTTTGAATCGCCCGGCAAAGGTAAAAAATTGCACAAATTTACTAATTTGACGATGGGAATATATAAAGTGATACTTGTAGAATATGCTGATGTATTTTGTTTGGCGGTAAACCGTTTATTTCTCGATTCACCCAAAGTCCGTTTCTCACCTTTATGTTGATTTATAACAAGCATGGGGTTATATATAGAGACCCCATATTTCGACACTTCACCCTAATACCACCGCCCACACCCCCTAAAACTCTTGTTTTGTGGGCCTGTGGGAGTCCAGCCTAAACAAAAAACATTAACCTTCCAACTTGAGTCTAACGTTGAGCTAAACATAAAAACTTAACCGGACACCGACATCGCCACTTTCCCCCTCTCTCTCCCAATACCTCGCCTACTTCGTATACGGCGAGCTAAAAGGTGCTGCAAACAGCCTTTCACACAAACAATGACTTTCCAGCCGGTAAGAGTTGACTAACCTAGCTGTGACAATAGTAATAACCAAATTGCAAGATTATAAACTGATAGTTGTTATATAGCCAGGATAGCTGAGATATTGCTGATTGCAATGTTGTATTTCAAGCTGGGGGTGTTTTGAACAGAATGAACATTGGTTTGGCTTCTCACTATAGTTGTTAGTTCAGAACATTCTGAACAAAATGAGCATATGTATGGCTTTACACCAGTTGCTTTCTGTAAGTTATGAAGATGAATGTTATGAAGAGAATGAAAATTTATATCACTATTCACTACATGTAAATGTCTACATCTTTTCTTCAATTGTTATATTGGAATCTTCTGAACAGAATAAGCCTGCATATGGCTATTTTTCACTATTTGTCAGCTGAACACTGGAATAAATTTATTGTGACAAATATTATGAAATAAGAATTATAGCAAACTATTTTCTTTGTACATCCATGTGAATAACCTTGATGAAACATTTTAGGTCATATAGCAAAATAATGCAATTCTGGAATAAATGCTAAAATTCCATCTGTCAAATCCAATATTACATTATCACATATACATGTCACCAAAAGCAAATCAGCTGGAAGTGTGTTTGTGACATTATATCAGAATAGCTAGATGACACTGGCACTTATCAAACCAGTGTGAGTGAGTGAGTGAGTGAGTGAGTAGGATTTGACATCGTTTTCAACATTTTTTCAGTCATATCGCGACATGCCAGAACATGAGTGTCCACAGGTCGTATTATCCTGGACACAGCCAGTACAGCACCCATCCAAGTATTGACCGAGCTCAATGTTGCTTAACTTCAGTGATCTGACCAGAACAAGTGTGTCCAACGTGATATGCCATACCCACCTTTACCACCAGACTCTTGAACAGTCTCTAAACATGAAAGACGAGATGCGGAGTCAGCATGCGGGGATCATGCGTTCACTTATTAATGTATACATGTTTCATAAGTTGAGTATTTGAATGCCAGCATCAGCTCATCTCCCATGTTGCATCACTTGATTTTTGTTTTGAATCAGAGTGAATATGACAGATGCAATTTTACTGCACATCTTATCACATCATGCGTTATAAGCAGGGAGATGGTGGCCAATGAATTCTAGCTAATTTAAGGTTACAGACTTTCACTTGATTCACTTCTGATGTAGCATATTGAAACACAATCATGATTTTTCATTCAGCTCAAAAATTTGAATCCTCTTCAGTGTAAGTAATACTAACGTATCTACAAAACAATTCAGTCTGGACAGTAAAATAATGCCTTCACAGAAAAAGGGAAGGGAGACGCTATGAATCTTAGCTAGGACCATCCATGGTCGACAAGTGAAAATCAACGAAGAATTCATGAGCGGTGTGGATGCACACTCTCTGTACTTGCCTCTTCGATGTCCCTCCGCTTCCGGCCACAGATACGCTTACAGCCAATCCCGCAGATGGGGGCTGCACCAGGGATCAATCTTCTACAACCGTATGAACATACTGGGTTACAGATCGGCTTAACCCGGTCCCAGACCCGTCTCCAGCGAATCCTCCAGCGAATCCTTCTCCAAGCATCCGTTTCCACAATTATGGCGGCACAGAACACCAACAGTAAGGCAAAAACCTTGATGTTCATCCTGCCTGAAAAAGGTATAGTGTTTGGTGTGAAAGGAAATGTAGTCTCTAGGAATTTTAGCCCGCTTGCTTTTTGTTAACCCAGATGGCTTGCGTTCATAACATGCACATATTCTGACGTGTAGTACCATCTATGGGAAAGCACAGGCAGACGGTCTAAACAAGGACTGGAATTCATATCACATCCTTTATGATTGCACTATAAGGTTGCAGGTTGCAAGTTATCATCTGAACAAAGACGAATAACCGCCAAGGCAGAATCCATTTATCAATATTACAAGAACAGCAACCCGAAATGCGACTTTGAAAAAGTCCTGGAATAGTTTAAATTTTCGGATTCATTTCACGAGCTTTCGTGCATTGTAGAAGCTGTTTCGAATTATTTCTCAAAATGTTTACTCCATCGGAGATTCAAAGTTAGAAAAGTTTACTGTATATTTTATACGGGGATGGATAGCTAGGTCTAGGGTCAGTCCCTGAAGTAATGGAATTCTCATTCTATAAACATTTCTGAACCATTCCTTGACAACCATGATCACAGCAGGGAGAAAGGATGCATGGTTTTGTCGGGTGCACTAGGTTATATATATATCGGACTGCCAGATTGAAAGGCTGCAGACAGGAATTTATTTCCAACCATCTTTGCTAGCTAAGGCATCTATCTAAAAGTCGCCAATGCCAGTTGAATAGCCCGGCGCATTGTTTTCAACCAAGGCTGTTCACTTCAAGATTGGACAGTGAACATGCCTTTCGGTATATACTTTTTCACGCCGAAAGTTGACAGCATTGTAAAATAAAAGAATAACTTACTTTTTTGGCTGGTCCCAACTGTTTGCTGTCTTCTCGAGAGAGGAGATGGCTTGACTCACAGATCGTTCCAACATTTATGTATATCACAACAATGGTACCAGGAAAGAACTAAAATATCAATTCAATAATCCTGTTTACCCTGTATTGGGGAAATAAACGCCTTAAATTTCATATTTCCTCATATCGCCTTGAGCATTGTCGTGTTTTCAAAAGATCAATTTGAAGAAGAGTGTGTTGCAATGTAACTCCTACCACGCGTAAAACATCATTTGGCTGACAAAGCTTTCTTCTGTTTCCTTGTAGCCACAGATCCTTCTGGAGAGACCATATTAATAAAGATTATAGATGGCCTGAAGATTAATCATCTCTCAAAAAAGATTTCAAGGAATCCAGTATTCAAGTTAATTTCCCAAAATGTGATATCAAACCGGCAGACATTGAAATCGGACACAATAATCGCAATCTCACTGAATAATATATCTTACACCAGGGCTATCTTAATCTCGTGCTACCTAAACGATACTTGGTATAGTTTATTGTCCAATCAGGTGGCTATAGCTGGTTACTTACAAATGATGCTCCCTGTAATTACACACATGCACGTGAACCAATACAGTAAACAATACAGCGAAAAACAATATGGGTGTTATTTTTTGTTGGGTTTTTTTTCTCCGTTTTAATGAGTATAGCAAAATCATCACAATTCCAATTCCACGAATGAAGAGCTCTCACTAAATATATATTCGTTGTTGATGCCTTGGGAAGGTATAAAAAATCCTATCTCTGGGGATCTTGAAGCAATTAAACAAACAAATGTCCCTCTGGATGGATGTGGAGGACGAGGGAAGGAGAGGCTCTGGTAAGGTAAAACGGGGTAACTTTGACACAACTTTATCTCCAAGCTGATTTGGAGACCAGAACCACACTATGTCAACACCGAGTACCATTAAGAATCCACACTGGATACATTTGGACCTGTTCTAATTATTAGTGTAATAACCACAGATATTTATTGCATGTAAATTTGAAGAAGAAGATCATGTGTCAATGTTACCCCATGGTGAATGCCCTGGGGTAACATTGACATGCATCATCAAAGTCATAGCAAACCAGCTGGGGTAACTTTGAAATCATCATGGGAATCAAAGGTGATCGTGGTGTCAAAGTTACCCCAAATACACAAAATTACTGAAAATATTGGCAACAAGAAAGAATTGGATAAAGCTACTATATCAATGATTACTACTTCTAAAATAGTATATTTTTACTATAAACTCAAAACATTGCAGACCTTCACCATATAACTTTTTATGTCAAACTTTTAACAGTTATACCAGTGTCAACTACATGATAAGTGGCCATCTTATGAAGAGTGTCACATGGCTGGCCATATATCCCCTGCTGCCTCAGCAGATAACAGCATCTTATATATAAACGTGAGATAACTGTCTATGAGCTGTAACAATATGCTAATATAACTAAAACAAAAAGGTTTCAAAATTGTCCCAGTGTCAAAGTTACCCCGCGTTACCTTATACTCACAGCCACTAATTAATATTTTTTAAACATTATTTCTTGATTAAAACGTGATACAATATTTAATTTAACGCATGCCCTTCTTCAGAGTAATCTCCCCCCTCGCCTACAGTTGGAGCCCCCGCTCTTCATCTGGATTATTTGCAAGTTCGAACACCGCCATCAAAATCACGCGGTCCATAGTTGCAACATTTACATTTGACTAAATCCATTTGCCAGCTGATAACATTATATTATACAAATAAATTTGTGTTTTCTCAAAGTTAATATAATACGGTACTATTTTTTGGTTAACAAAACTGGACCCATTAACTGGAACACATAAGCGTCGTCCCTTCAAATCCACTGTTTATGTTTTGTGTGACAGAATTCCCGATACCTTCTTAGTTTTTGTGCAACTAATCTTGAAAGGGTCAGGCATTGAAATAGTTGGAATTTGTTTATGACTTGGCTGTTTTTGTTGAAACAGTTATCCCAGTTACATCGAGAAAAGTCTAAACTATTGGTTCTGACACTCACCCAATTTCCTCATCCAAATTAGTCCTGGAAAGGACTTATTTTGCAAGTTGGTCGACCCCATCTCCGGCAAAGAATTTCGGTTCTCACAGTTTGAAATATCTACTTCTCATTTCTGCTTGTGCAGGCCTGAACGACTGTCTGTTTGGACTGACAACATCATGATTTGACAGTACCCTCCATATTGTTTTCTGTCCTCCCGAATTGGGCATAGGTACTAAAACGGTCCTAACTTTTTTAATTCTCATTCAATGTTGTGAAATACGTGTGTTGGATTTCAATGATTATTCTAAAGATACCAAAGCCTGACTTCAATGGGGGGAACCGTCCCCAAAGCTCAGCTGAAACAATTTTTCCTCAATTAAAAATTTATGTTTTAAAATGTATGCGATACGTCCAGTAGGTTTGGTGATCCAATGTTAAAAATATATAGTGATACATATTCACACGAGCAAATTATTGTTATTTCATGATTATGTGATATTTACACTGTCAGCAAATAATTGTAACGCACGCTGATCGCGTAAAACGTTCATCTCCGACTAATTTTAGGTTTTGCTGGAATAATTATAAGTTGAGATAATGTTGTGGAATTACTCAACTGGTCCATTTTGAACAATAATGAAAAGAAAAGGGTACAAACAATTCCAAAACGCTAAGTATCGAGTCGAAATGTGGAGTTGGACGGCACTGAACACTATAACGTTCATATTGACGTCCAAATTAGAACACCATATCGTGTTAAAACTGAACACTAACGTTCATATCCAAACACTAGAGAACATATATGAACACGAGTGTTCAAAAATGATCTTTATGTTTGAATACCAATGTTCACAAATGAACACATATTCTGTAACACTATTGGAACACTAGCGTCCGCATGAACATGTAAAAGTGTTCAATTATGCGTAAAAGTGTTCAAAAGTACACACTTCGGAATGAACACTAATTTTCAGAGTTCCAATATTCAGTACTGGGCGATATTGTGGACAACATATTTCGTTGTCTTTTTCGAGGACGATCTAGTTGATGAGCTTGATAACCCTTTAGTGACATAATTTAAGTAAATCTCTTTTCCTACTAGTTTTCGTACTTGAAAACTTTTACATGTTTGAAAGGTGTTACAAAACTAGTGTGCATTTCAGGGTACAGGATATGCACACTTTTAATGACAGTGTATAGGGATGTAGTAATGGAGACAAATTCTTTAATTTTTATCCTTTTTCTATGGCCAATGTACATTTTTAAATCAGAAAATAACGTTTATATATGGCGGGGGGCTGCTGAACTGAACTTGCAAAACTGTCAGACGCTATACCCAGATATACTGAATGCACGATTGGTTAGCGCTTCATAGTTGGAAATATTCATGTTCGATGGCAAAACTTGCGACTGACCAAAAATGGAAGCAACTCAGACGATACATGCATGTTGAGTGTGAAGCGACTAAAGCTGGAGTTCTAGACTGGATTCAGGGTGGTCCGTATAATAGATTCAAGATCGTTGAAATGAATTTCGCTCCTTTAATTTCCTTTGCCAATATGAAACCAGATGTTATTTTTCATCACCCATAATGCGGGTCTGTATATGCCGTACCTCCGTAACTGGCCATGCAGGCAGATAAACCTTACACTTGTTACTGGAACTGGAACAAATGGATGGCGTTTTGGGGCAATATACGCTACTTTCGTGGGATATCGGTATATTTAGATGAAGACCCAGTTTATGTGGAGACAAAACTGGAGGACCAAATGAAGTGCGGAAGGAAACAACATGGAAACATTCACGGATTTCTGACACCTGACTTCAAAGCAACCAGAAGGGGACGAAATATACGACCCATTGTTTGCGCATAATTCGTTCAAATATGGGCATGTTCAGAAAGGTAACAAGATCACAAATGCGCTCGGGAATATTTCCAATTGAACTGAACTGGTCCAATTGGGGGATAATACCCACCCAGGCCTGGAAAAGGGTTCACTTGAAGAAATAAGTTTGAAAATAAAGCGCAACAAGGAAATTTACAAACGTGAGCCTACTAAACATTGCAGCAATTGAAGCAGAAATACTAAAATAACAATAATGGAAATAAATGATAATTCAATTTAGTTTAATTGTTAAATGACAAATGAACGCGAACGTTTTACGTCCGGGAAATTAATACGTCCTGATTAGATGTTTGCATGTCCACTCCCTCATACAGATATTACCGGTTGACAAATAAGTATTTTTTTCCGGTTAGCGAAAATAAGGAAACAAACCGAACACAATATCACTAAATCCCCTCTTCACAAAGGAGTATTTGTGATGTGTTTTCCATGGAAGAACACAACCTCTCCACAGTACATGCTCCGTTTCACAGGCTAACTCCACTTATGTCCCTGCCACCAATAGTGGAAGTCGACCGTTACGAAGTAGCTCTGACGGACACACCCCTGTTGGGGCCCTAATCGCGTATTTGCGCCTAATCGTGTCGGCGCCAAATCGTGTAAACAAATTGCGCCTAAAAACGTGTTGCGCCTAATCGTGTAGAAAATTTGTGCTTAATGGTGGAACTGCGCCTAATCGTGTACGAAATTTGCGCTTAATGGTGGAAATGCGCCTAATCGTGTACGGAATTTGCGCCTATTTGTGTAAATGCGCCTAATCGTGTAAGGAGGCTGCGTTTAATCATGCAACTACTCCTAATCATATGAACCATCTTGCGCCTAATTCCGCGTTGCGCCTAATCGTGTAAAAAAATTGCTCTTAACTGTGGAAATGCGCCTATTCGTGTAGGAGATTTGCTCCTAATTGTGGAAATGCGCATATTCGTGTAAGAAATATGCGTCTAATCGTGAAAACGCGCTTATTCGTGGAAAGCATTTTGCTCCTAATTATGCGTTAGTAATATATAAAGAGTATTTGCACCCATATGGACACCCGGGGCGCCACCAGTCTTGTGACGTCACTTCCGGTTCTGGTCACGTGACCGGAAGTGACCTTTGACCCCTGCACATGCGCACAATACCGGATATTAATAGTGGTGCGCAGGGGTCAAAGGTAACTTCCGGTCACGTGGCCGGAACCGGAAGTGACGTCACAAGACTGGTGGCGCCCCTGGTGTCCATATGGGTGCAAATACTCTTTATGGATCTGGAGTTATCTCCTCCTAGTTCCAGTTGTCGCCACTAGGGCAACGAGGGACCTGCCTCGAACGCATTTATAATGTGAACTTCCAAGATGGCAATTTTCAAAATGGCGACCGCACAACGTTCGTCCTACGTTAGTCTCGGAATGCACGGCATCAAGCAGGGATCGCCGACAATATTGCCAGCACTATGACCAGCATAACGTCACAGTCACGTGACCTCCACAGCGCCCCTATCGGAAGTACGTCAATATGCTAGAGTCCTTGATGTTAGGTCAAACGGCCCTCAAAATGGTGCACGGGGGTCAAAGGTCACTTCGGCACATTTTAACCTTTGTTAACTACGGTATAAAAAAAAAGAACCCAAACTCACATTGTTGTAGGAATAAACACATTTTATAACAGAGAGCACAACATATATACAACAGTTATTCCCCTTATTATAACATTCCAAGTCCAGTGTAATATCCGCAGTGTAAGGCCATCTATACTTTAGCGTTTATAGAGCATATATACAACTGTTATTCGCCTTATTATAACATTAGAAGTCCAGTGGAATATTCGCAGTGTAAGTTCATATTTATCACTCTAAATGTCACTCTAGAAGTACGTGAAGGCGTCCCGCTCCTGTGTGTACGAGCGCATCTGGTTCTCGATGATACGGAATCCTTTGTTGGTCCCACTGGCACTGGTCTGGCTCTGAAGTACATCAAGGTACAGGGCTTGTGGGGGCCTAATCGTGTATTTGCGCCTAATCGTGTCGGCGCCAAATCGTATAAACAAATTGCGCCTAATAACGTGTTGCGCCTAATCGTGTAGAAATTTGCTCTTAATGGTGGAACTGCGCCTAATCGTGTACGAAACTTGCGCTTAATTGTGGAAATGCGCCTAATCGAGTACGGAATTTGCGCCTATTTGTGTAAATGCGCCTAATCGTGTAAGAAGGCTGCGTGTAATCATGCAACTACTCCTAATCATATAAACCATCTTGCGCCTAATTCCGCGTTGCGCCTAATCGTGTAGAAATATTGCTCTTAATTGTGAGAATGCGCCTATTCGTGTAGGAGATTTGCTCCTAATTGTGGAAAAACGCCTATTCGTGTAAGATATATGCGTCTAATCGTGGAAACGCGCTTATTCGTGGAAATGATTTTGCGCCTAATTATGCGTTGCGCCTAATCGTGTAGAAAATTTGCGTCTAACTGTGAAAATGCGTCTAATCGTGTATAGAGGCTGCGCCTAAACGTGTAGTCATGAAAACGGCCTAATGTAGAGCAGGAATACGAGTTTGAATATTGGAACATCATGATAGGCGGCTAGAATATAACTCCAAGCCAGACAGTTATTTATTGAATTGCTGTACCATCCCCGAATTCAAGTTTTTCGACTGTATTTCTGTAAAGCTACTAAACCTCAAGAGCAGTTCACGGATATCGGATATAATCTGTTCTAAAAACATGCTCTGATTCATCATTTCATTTTCTGAACTAATGCTACAAAAGGATGTAAAAGGGTTAAAATGGCCATGATGAAATGTTTCCGAAATCGGCCAATTTCAACCCATACAAAGTAATGAAAACGTAGATATGGGTAAGCGGATCTTCTCCTTGTGCGTGTATAAGTGAAAGCGTTGAAACGAGATGTCCGCCACCGTTTTTGTGATCCTTAGAGATAGTTCTTGCGAGAGTTGGGGTAAGGTATTTGATATGCTCATCTTGGACTTTTTCAATTTTTTTCATCGACTGATGAAAACCCTGCACTTCAATTTTGAAACTTTGAATTCACTAATCAAAAGTCGAAACAGCCAACATTGCAAATAGTGACCGACACAAGAACCTGTATAATGAGCTGTCACATCTCGCAGCACCATCTGTATATTAAAGGGAGACAACTCAAGTAGTAGGAACAACTCAAGTAGAAGTTTTGGGGCGCTTAGGTGTGGGCGCGCCTGAGCAGTCGCGACTTCCGGTCACGTGACTTCCGGAAGACGTCATTGTCGCCAAAAAAAAATTCTATAAGTGACCCAGGGGTCACGGTGGCAGTGACGTCATACGGTGACGTCATTTATGCATGTGTTTACGTGACTGAAAGCCTTTGAGGTGAATTACACAAAATGACGGCGTCATCCTGGAAAAGTTTGAGGGAACTCCCATCATGGAAGTGCCGTCATCAGCCCGTATAATAAGCTGCCATGTCTTGTAGCGCCACAATGTATGCTAAGGGGCGACAACTCGACATATATCCCGTAGGACGACTGTATCGCAGCACCACCTGTATACTAAGGGGAGACAACTCATGCTATAGCCAGCATTTGAAGCGTTGAAGCGCCCGCCCTTTAAGCGTTGAATGGTTTTCGCCAGCCGCACTTGAAGCGTTCATTCGTTGTTCCGGGCTCTTGTTTGGTGCAAATGCCATGTCGCTCACCACACTGGTTCTCCATATACCGCATGCGCAATCAATCGTGCGCATGCGCGTCCAGCCCCACCACACAGGTTTTGACAGGAAGCAATTCGCTGATGTCATTGGCTGTTGATTTGATCAATCACATCGCAAGATTTTTCCCGATCTAAAAATAGATCGCTACAGCGCTATGAACACCGGTTCAGCACACAACTGCCACGATTGACACCAAGCGTCTGAACGCTTCAACGCTTCGGCGTTTCAGGTTCACTTCAGGTCCACTCTTCCTCCTCTGTTTCAGGGACCTGAGGTGTTGAGGCGTCTAGACACCCTTCGACGCCCAGCGGCGGAAACGAATGAACGCTTCAAGTGCGGCTGGCTACCATTCAACGCTTAAAGAGCGAGCGCTTCAACGCTTCAAATGCTGGCTATAGGATGAGTTGTCTTCCCATAGTATACAGGTGGTGCTGCGATACAGTCGTCCTTCGGGATATATGTCGAGTTGTCGCCCCTTAGCATACACTCCGTTACTGTCCAGAAGTGTCTTTGAAGTAACTTTGAAGTAACTTTAAAGTGTGGTCATATTTTAACCTTGAAGTGCAACGCCCAGAGTCAGAAGTGTGCTTGCAGTGTCGGTATTGTTTTGTGGCAATGCCATATAAGGACAGTGAAGTCACAATGAAGTCACTTGGAAGTACTCTTGAAGAATGCCTCAAATATGTTAATAAGGTACTGCAATGGCACTTCTGAAGTACCTAATTAGAATATATGAGGCACTTCAATGTCCTTATATGGCAAGGCACTTCATCCACTTTTCTACAGAAGGATACCTTTCATATGCACTTCCGAAGTGCTCTTGAAGTACCTTATTAGTATCATAGCAAATCTGTGTAATGAAAGGTATGTATATATAGCCACGAGATATTTACTTTCCCGGAAAAGAAGACACAAATATATATTTGAGCACAGAACGGTTTATTTAGAGAAAGCACTGGGAGTGAGACATAACAGTACATCATAAAATATTTACAATAAACCTGGTGGTTCTGAACAAGAAACGTGTAGTTTATATAACCGCTAGCACAAATCCTTGAGACAACATACAGCACAGTACTATGTATGTATTTACATGCAGTCTTTGGTATGAGAATTTATTGCAGTATTAGTATTATTATTCAAGGGTGACAGTCTTTTTATTCAACTTGAACTTGAAGCAGCAGACCTTTCGAAAGATAGTTTGCTTTAGTTGCCCTGAGGTCCACTTGGATGTAATCCAACCTTTGCTGAAACCCACCAGTGTGAATGACTTCTTGGCCTGTTGCGAGAAATACATGCATATAATTAAAACCTGATCAGTTGTATAAATGGTTCCGTATGACATGCAATCCAGTTTTTTTTTAATACACTCAGGATGATTGAATAGGTTGACTACCATAAAGGGTAAAGAATGAAACATCCGTACGATTTACAAAAGATTGATAAAGATGTATATTATCCTTTCTTTAATACTCCATGATATACAACAAGGGAGATAAGCAGTTTGTGTGACGTTCTAACCAATATACACTATGAAGATATCAACCACACATCAACCATACCTTGGTGTGCAATTTAAAGTTTCTGTCAGTCGAGTGGCTGCTTGAAGTGAGCCGAGGTCCTTGTAGCAGCTGTATTCTGGAATATTAAAGTATACAATGTAAGAAGCCATTAGAATTGAAGTGAAACAATCATGTGAATTTTTAAAATTTGTCTTTGTTAATTTCTGGTTCAACTAAATCTCCATACAGGTTTTCAAATAACAAATGAATGCTTATTAACTATAAATTGTATTCTCAAATTTTTGAAATGAAATGAAATGTTCTCATTTCTCAAGATGTGGGTAGAACTGTACAATTGAAGTGTGTGAAGATCCTTAGCTTTGGTATATGAATAGTGCAATCAATAGACAAGGAAAATATAGCCTGTTATAATGATTGAAAGTTTAATCATAATTGATCATACTTTTTCTGATTACAGCTAAAAATAGATTATGCTAACATTTTATTATCAATATATTTTAAAACATCTTTCTTTACCATTTTGTCAAAAATTTGGCATGGAAATATTCTCTAATCTTCTGGAAGGAACAATAATCAATAAATTTTATAAATAAATAAACAGCTCAAAACAACAAGATAATTCATTTAGATCTACCATGCCCCCAACCAGTTAAATCCCCCCTGTTTTGACATGAACAGGAAATATACAAGCAGTTTTGTGATAAAAATATCTCACTCTCAGGGGATTTCCCTTCAGGGGTGCATGCCAATCTTCATATGAGGTCCCCAAACCTGGCGTTTCCAAGCTGACAATTCACACAATCATGACAATGGCAATCCACACTGCCTTGATAAACCTGGGTAGATCTGAAAGTGATATTGAGACAGAGATATGGATATTTCTTTGTGAAAGCCTTGCTATATGATCCATTAAATTTGACTGCAATTATAAGGTGAAGTATATTATTACAACCAGTCCATATAGCAATATTTATTGAGGCCAATATTAATTTTTTAATATGTCAAGTATGTCAAGGTAAACTTGTTGATAATAATAGTTGATACTCATGGTGGGGCTCCCACTGTTCAGCTCAGTTCTTTGCTTATTAAGTTATGAAAAAAAGAAAAATTATAGTTATATTTATAATTTACTTACCATGTCACTAGCTGCACTCATCACCATCTGCAATACAGTTTCTTCAAACCTTCATACTCCTAGCTTAACATGAACAAATCCACCTGATTTTTGCACTTGGGGTCAGCCTTTTTTGTTTCAAGATGATGGTGGCGCCCCCGATTGTCTTTAAAATTAAATTTTCAAGGGCAGATCACTCCACCCATTTTGATGAGACAATTAAGAGGAAAAACACTATCAGAAATTATATATATTTTATATTTAAACAATTGATAATAATGAAGAGGATAATATAAAGTATTCCTTAATGGACATTTTTGTGTTGCTGACATTATGTTAGAACTGATTCTTTTAAAAATATTTTCTCATTTTGTCCAATTTTACTATAAAATCGTGGATTTGGACTGATTATAAAATCTGAATTCAACAAGATTTCTTATCTAATACGATACTATTTTGATAACACTAATATGTGAGAGACTGATATTATTAATACATTTATTTTATTCAAATGGAAACCCATGGTACAGATCACTGTCAAAGGTCCAAAAAAGTGTTCACAGTTCTGAGTAACATGTCAGTAACCACATGTGAATATTTTACACAGTTGCAGCTATTTTGAACTGTGAAGTACAAATCTGATGTTTGGTGGTTTCATGGAAATGAGACTTGATGTCACTGAGTGAAATCAAATCAGCCAACTTTAAGCTGGGATATTCCCAGAGCTAATTAATATCATTGAAACTTGTATACATGTAGTTCTATAACTACAATAATGTTATGTAATGTTATAATGTTATGTTACTGTAACAGTCTGTGAGAAAATTCCAATAATATAGAAATCCTATTGGATTGAATCTTATATGATTTTTCAGAATCTTATATGATTTTTCAAAATCTTATAGGATTTTTCAAAATCTTATAGGATTTTTCAAAATCTTATAGGATCCTATAAGATATTTTTTCAAGGAGAAGTCCTACAAGTTATGCTATAAACCTGACAAAGTCCAAGAAGTGTCTTTGAAGAGTACCTTAGATTATGATGAACAATAACTAAGTCTCAGAAGTCTCCCTGAAGTCCCCAAGTTTTGCTGAGGAACTGACAAAGTCCATGAAGTGTCTTTGAGGAGTATCTTTGATTATGCCGAACAATAACCAAGTCTCAGAAGTATCTCTGAAGTCCTTCATTTTTTGCTATGAAATTGATAAGGCCTATGAAGTGTCTTTGAGGAGTCCCTTGGCTACTGCCTTTTTATAATGAAGTACCTATGAAGTGTGCCAGTATTTTTCTCTGTTGTTGAAGTGCCTTTTCAGTGTACTCTTCAGAGGCACTTCTAGACACATTTCACATGAAGTGTGGCACTTCTGGACAGTAAGGGCTGTGGCGCTACGAGACATGACAGCTTATTATTCGACTGATGAGGTCACTCCCATGAGGGTAGTTCCCTCAAACTTTTCTAGGATGACACCATCAGTTTGTGTAATCCACTCTCACCGGCGTGCAGTCACGTACACGCACACACACTGGTGACGTCACCGTATGACGTCACTGCCACCGTGACCCCTGGACCACTTCTCGAAAGAAAATTTGGCGGCAGTGACGTCTTCCGGAAGTCACGTGACCGGAAGTCGCGACTGCGCAGGCGCGCCCACACCCAAGCGCCCCAAAACTCCTAGGCAATTTAACATTTTCTTACTACTTGAGTTGTCTCCCTTTAATACACAGATGGTGCTGCCAGATATGACAACTCATTATACAGGCACTTGTGCGGGTCACCATTTGCTATGTTGGCTGTTTCGACTTATGATTAGTGAATTCAAATTTTCAAAATTGAAATGCAAGATTTTCATCGCTCGGTGGAAACAATTGGAAAAGTCCAAATTGAGCATATCAAATACCTTACCCCAATTCTCGCGAGAACTATCTCTTAGGATCACAAACATAGTGGCGGGCATCTCGTTTCAACGCTTTCATTTATACACACACAAGTAGAAGATCCGCTTCTCCATATCTACATTTTCATTACTTTCTATGGGTTGAAATTGGCCGATCATGGTCATTTCAACGCTTTTACGTCCTTTTGCAGCATTTGCTAAGAAAATGAAAGTGGGAGTAGTAGTAAGAAGACCGATTCCTTATCATTGTGGGTGGAAACAATGTGGGTGATCGCGGAGCTGACGTCACATCCGGTGACGTCACGATGACGTCACATCCGGATCAAAGGTTACTTCCGGGTCAAAGGTCACATCCGGGTCAAAGGTTACCTCCGGGTCAAAGGTCACTTCCGTTCAATAGACAAAGACCATTGTGAGGCCAACGAGCCGTCGCTGGTCCCGGCGTGAGCGCTACATGGCCAGGGCATCAAGGATGGCTGTCATAGTCCATTAGTGGTTGGTGATAGCACACCTCTCTATCTCTATCGAGGACCGCTTCCGTGAACTCTTCCAGGATTTGGCGTCGCCCCTCGTTGTCGTCGCCATCTGCAAACATGGACCGAACCACTGCTCGGTAACCCGTGAGTGAATTAACCACGTAAAATGTGAGTCGCATAGAGATCGGTCTCCATCATGGCTCTGCAACAGTAGAAATGGGGGTGTGGGGTCCATCGGGATGTGTTTTATAGACGATGTCACACATGCACAGGTCGGAAATTGTGAGAAAAGGGCACTTGGGTCGACACTTTGGGGTCGAGCTATTTGTATACCAGTACATGCAAGCAAGAGAAGGAGAATCCCCATGCTTTAACGCCTATCTTAACTCTCTAACAGAGGCATCGACGGCTGCTCCTATCCAATCAAAATCCGTGATTTGATGTTGCATCTATAATATTATATACTCTCGCCCAGTAGAATCAGAGTGTTAGTGATATGTGCCTGCGCACTCGCGAAGTAGTAGAGAAAGGGGGGTTCAGAAGTGCAAAGGAGCGCGTTTGGAGAGATGGCGAGGGGGAGCTGATAGAGTAGTGTGTGCGTGGGAATGTGTGGGTGGGTGTGTATTGGTGTGTGTGTGTGTGTGTGCGGTTTGGTGGTGGTGTGTGGTGTGTGTTTGGGTGTGTTCTTCCACAGTTTGGCTTAGGAGGACAACCTTCTGTCATCGCGACAATTGTGTAATATACATTTTATTATACCCTCCATCACAACACACCCAAGCTGGGGAAGAAACTATGGGTATGTTTACATTTCTCGTATGCTCTTGCCCGTATATCAGACGCATTGTTGGCTGCTCTTGTCCAATTTTTTCCATTTGCCTCTATGTATCCACAGACTGAAAATTGGAATATCAAACACCATGCTTTTTTTTATGAATTTCAAGCACTAATATTAGGCACAAGTGTTTACAGAGCGGACTTCAACGATCAGCATAAAGAGTATTAACGGTATGTTACGGTATCCATCAGTGCATGGGTGGATACGTTCAGCCGATGGGGTGGTCGGTCAGCTTAGGGAAGAAAAACGTGACATTGGTCACCCTCTCCACGATCCATTGGGTGTCGGGGCGTTGGCGTTTCGCCCATTTCGAGGGATCCAAGTCGTCTACTTGAGCCAGCACCGTGTCCAGCGACGCACGATTAGTAACGGTGAATGGTTGGTCAAATACCCGGATGTTAGTGCTCGGGTAAAAGTACCGGGATTGGTTGGTCTCCTTATGCTGCAGCACATAGCCGAACGCCAGATTTAACTTGAAGGCCGTAGTTTGGTCGTTGAAGATGGCTTCCACGTAGTCAGAGAGCCGCGACAGGTCCTTCAGCCGGAAATTGTAGATGTCTAGCAGCGGGCGATGACGGTGGAAACGTCGTCGGATCATGGACCAGTGGTCCCTGTAGATGTCACTTACTGCACTGGTATCCGGTAAGAGATCGCTAGGGACATCCACTGGATCTTCCTGAAAATGTTCGGTGACCCGGAACCGTATCTCTATTGTCCGGCTGGATATCCAGGTCCTCCTCCACTGTTTTTATAGGTGGACTGGTCATGGTCGCATTACCAATTGCATTCGTCTCCCGGGCTCGCCCTCAGTGGGACCATCCATCCGGGGTTCCTCTTTAGCGTGAAGTCATCGTCCAAAACGTGGTGACGGAGCATGAATCAAACGTTGGTGCTGTCTTAACTGACTTGGTCGTTTGAAGAGTTGACCACACTCGTCGCATGGATGTTTGGGTACCCAATGGACTGTCCGTTCGTGGCGCCGTGAAAAATCCACGCGATTAAATAGCCGTGGGCAGGTTTTACAAGTATGCTGCAAAGCATTGTGGGCGGAGGCCTCGTGGCGTCGCAAATTGTTTAGGTCGTACAAGAGAACATGTCGGCTGTGGAATGATGAAAATCGCACATACCGCCACTTTTATAATCCCTCACCCTACAGAACTCTCCTACGTTGTTCTCTCCACCAATCAGCGCATCGTCGTCCTGTATAGCCTTACTCGATTGCGCGCTGGAGAGAAGTGCCCCTATATATTAAACCGTAGCGAAGACCATATGAGACATCCTTGGTCCAATTGAGTCGTGTGGGGTGTTCTGTTGGAGCGCTCGTGGGGGCGAGGCCGAGTGGTGTGATTTGTATTGTAAGTCACACCATTCTGCGCATGTGCAGTCGCGGATGAAGCGCGCGTGAGTCCGACTGGATTGGTTGCTATTGGAAATCACGTCATGCAGCGCATGCGTTGTCGAGTAGTAGTAGAGAAATGTATGGCTAATGCATTGGGGTATACATGACTCAAGTGTGGACAGGACAGGACGGCGATGCGCTGATTGGTGGAGAGCACAACGCAGGAGAGTTGATAAGAGTTGATGAGAGTTTGTAAAAGTGACGGAGTACTGGAGTTTTCCTCATTCCCTGATCCGCAGCCGACATGTTCGCTTGTATGACCTGCCTGAAGCAGTTTACTCGTCCGGAAGATTTGCGACGTCACGAGGCCTCCATCCACAACGGTGCACGGTACACGTGTATAACCTGCTCACGGCCATTTAATCGGAAGGATATTTTACGGCGCCACGAACGTTCACTCCATGGGGTACCCAAACATCCATGCGACGAGTGTGGTCAACTCTTCAAACGACCCAGTCAGTTAAGACAGCACCAACGTTTGATTCATGCTCCGTCACCACGTTTTGGACGACGACTTCACGCTAAAGAGGAGTCCCGGAAGGATAGTCCCACTGAGCACGAGCCCCGGGAGACGAATGCCATTGGTAATGCGATCATGACCAGTCCATCTATACACACAGTGGAGGAGGGCCTGGCTATCCACCCGGACCCTAGTGCTGAGCATATCCGGTTATTCATTGGCATCGTCGTCTGCCTCCTTGATGTTGACTCGTCATAATAACATCGTACAACACCTATAGGTTATGTTTATTACTATAAGTCCCATGGTTTCATGTATTTATTTTGTCGTGTCAATACCCTCGTATATTGCGCTCTGCGGAGAGGGTTCCCCACTGGCCATTTAGGCTGGGCATAATGCTGGCGGTATTGTCGGTGACCATACAGGCATTCCCCTTAGATTAACATTGGCAGTCACTGGGGTCTTATGTAGGGGCAGATCACTCTTGCTGGGCCGTCACGTAACTGGAAGTGACCTCTGAACCGGAAGTTACCTTTGACCCGGATGTGACCGTTGACCCGGAAGTTATCTTTTACCCGGATGTGACGTCAGCTCTGCGATCACCTACATTGTTTCCACCCACAATGAGAAGGAATCGGTCTTCTTACTACTACTATGATGAATCAGAGCATGGTTTTAGAACAGATTTCTTTAGTCCGGCAGCCAGAGGGGTGAACCTTGCTCTAAAGGTCACACAATAGGTTTCAACCCTATCTGGCCTGGGCGATTTGGGGTGTACCGCAGCCTGGGGGAGGGGACGGAAAGTGCCCCCCATATATTTTCGCTATCGCTAAGATTAGAAGGCTGAAACTTACCACACTATATCTTTGGATCAATCTCTACAAGAAAATGTAAAAAAATTCCAAGATGGCCGCCATCATGACGTCACTGTGATGTCATTTTCAAAAAGAGCATTTTTGGACGATTTTTCGCCAAAATCTTCGAATTTTTTTCTTTTTGTTTTTTCTTCGCAAAACTGCATGATAAATAAGTAAATAATAATCTGATATGAAATAAAATAAGTTTTTGCCCACTTTTCCGTACAGAAAAGCAACAATTTTGAAGAAATATACGAAATATGACCCCAATATGTTAATCGAAATAGTCACGGAGTTTCAGCTCTCAATTTTTTGTCGTCCCGGAGATACGAGCGAAAAACCAACAGGGGGGGGGGGGGTGGCGCGGAAAGTGCCCACGCCCCCCTAGGCTAGGTAGGGTTAATGATTTTGACAGCTATGGACAATGCAGAAAACGAAACCAAAGGGTGCCAAGTGTGCAAAACACCTTGTTTCCATGGCAACCACAGGAAAAATAACTCATGTTATAAGAATGTGAATAATTTGATCAATATGAATATTTTGCTTATTCTTCAGTGTAGAGAGATTAAACTTGCCACATTGTATCTATGAGTCAAGCCCTACCCGACAATGTAAATTTATCCAAGACGGCCGTCCTGGTGACGTCACAGTGATGTCATTTGCTCAAATATGTATATTTTTGGCGAATTTTTGGCCAGATTTGTCAATATTTTTATTTATGCCAATTTCTCCGCATTAACTGATGAATAAATTAGAAAATAATTATATGATATAAAATAAAATACTTTTGGCCACTTTTACCTCACAAAATAAAAAATCTAGAAGAAAAATGGCCAAGATACCATATTTGTTTCGCCCATACGGCCGCCATCTTGAATTTACTCATGAAGCTTTGATCTGAGGCTTTTGATAATAGACTCGTATTAACCACAACGTGATTAGCTATAAATCGCAATCCTAATCTCAATATTTCGTAGTTCCACAGCCACAGTAGGAGGATCGTTAATTGTGAGAGGGAACATTCCCCCGTCCCAGATATTCCGAAATTTCAGATACATATGGTATTTTTCTTTGTTCAGTTTAAGGACCATTTAAACCTCTTGAGAAATTTGACTAAATGTGGTCCTGGAACTACAGGTGATATACTGTTAGTCGCCGAAGCCCGCCATCTGTACATATCATTCGACAAATAGGTGTAGCTTTATTGTTTTGGTGGGAAGTTTAAACCGTACGGCGCCGGGCATTATACGTTAGTTTTTCTCGGTATTCTTGCATTTACCAGGTTTACCCCATGTTGAGGCGTTTACTCCATCAGACGTCCTCGATGTTCATCCATTAACATCAGATGCGTTGTTTGAGCTGATTTATCAGCTAGCTAGCGTATCTAATTTCGCTGAAGCCGGTGTTTGTGGCCGCGTGTATACTTCATGGTCTCCCCATGAACAGGCGCAATAAAAGCGCGGCTGAGATACTAAGGCTACGTCCGAGAATCTGAATGTGAAGTGTCGAGGGAAGCTGTCCTGTGAAATCATATAGTTGCTTTTTAGTCGCCAGACGCCGACAATTTTTCCCACTTCTTGCGAATCGCTCCAATTAACTTAACAAAATGACCATATGTTTAAGGAAATTGCTTTTTAATGAAGATGTGACCTTGACTCCTATATATGTAAAGGTAATTTTATCTACGTGGACCCTGATTCAATACTAGACAGAAATGGACCACGCTTTGCTTTGAGCAAACGTAGGAATTTTTAATAATACTCGTACAAACATGTTTCGGGGATTTATTCTTTTATGAAAGACCCAAATACGAGTTAGAGCCGCTTTATGCCAATTGTGATTCTGTTGATTTCTTTTTTTTCCGTGATTCATATTTTTTCATTTTATCTCTAATTATTGTAAATAGTCATTATAAACATATGTTTTAATACGGGACGTTTGAAAACAAAAGCAGTATCGAATCACTGACATTTCATTTCGCCATTCGATCCCATGATCATAATGTTGTGCACATCTATACATGTACGTGTATGTTGCACTAAGCTGTTGTCGCACGTGTATGTTGCACTAAGCTACTGTCAAACACCCCCGCAATTGATTGGAGTGAGTGAGTAGAATTTTAACGTAGCTTTCAACATTTTTCAGTCATATCGCGACACATTATCCCCACATCGGATCAACCCGTCCTTGATCTATCCTTTTCCTGCTGAGCACCAAGCGAGGAAGATGAGAGTTTCATTGTTAAGTCTTTGATATGACTTAGCATGGGATCGGACCTGGGACGTATCGCTTGCCAGGCAGTTGGTTAGAACTTGTGATGAGTGATAGTTGGACATTTTCGAAAAAAATTAAGTTTGGCTAGCCGTTATCCCAGTGTTATATAACCAAATTTTATAATTGAAATATATCCCTGAAAATGCCAAAAGTGACCCAGTCCTTGAGGATGAAATAATTCCTGAACAAGATAAAGGTCTTCTGGGACTTCATTTTTTTAACACTGTGTAAGGGTATATAATTCTTAGCTGAGCGTCATATGCCAGAAACGGGGTTGCTATCTAGTGAGTGGTTCCCATGGAAGGTCACACTCTCTGAACGTTTGCTGAAATATGTAGGGTACTAAATGTTAAAATGAAATGATATGGATAATGATAATAATAATTCAGGACCCTCATACACTCGTTTTCTCTGGGTTGAGACCTTATACGCTTCCAAGTAAGGCGAGTGATATATCTAGTAAGTTTTAACTCTTTATCCTTGTATAAAAATGGAAGACATATTGGGGTTCTTAATTGTCAACATGGCCCTTTCTTACGTCTGTCGCCCACAAAACTCACAAATGACTATCGCCAGTAGAAGCATATGTCTGAGATACGGAAACGCCATAAGCATAAGAAATTCTCGTTTGGTGATGTCTTTGAAGGCAGACCGTCAGAATATCGTCGACCTGTGGGGGAATGCCGCTTCTTCACCAAGGTAATACTGAGGCTGATAAAATAAAGGCAGATCTAGATAATGAGGTTGATCCTGAGTAGTATATAAAAGACGGATAAACTCAGATTGACCTACTTTGTGGGAGGTCACGTGGCGGTCACAGAGATCAAGGTCACTATAGTTCCGGCAGAATGACCAAAAAGCTACCTCCGAACACAGAAGAGTTCCAATTTTTGCAGGGTATGTAGTCCTCCGCGGTAATGCGGTCTGGCGGTGATGCGGTCTGGCGGTGATGCGGTCTGGCGGTGATGCGGTCTGCCTCCGCGAACAGAAACTAGTCCCAAAAACGTGGGGAGCCGGGGAAAACTCTCCAGGCCGCTAGTGGACCGATTGGGTCGAGTGAAGCTCTCCTTCAGGGCAATCCAGTCATGGGTGTTTTCACAGAAAAAAAAAAAAAAAAAATAAATAAATAAATAAATAAAAAGCGGAACACGGATTCGTACAATTATATGTATTATACTATATACGGGGAAGCGGGATGGTCAAATTTTTTGTGGGTTTTACTATGGGTTGTTTGGTCTTGTTTTTCTCGTCTCGCCAAGAAAAACACGATGGGAGTGTTCTCGGAGGTAAGCGGTGACATTTTTTGAAAAGTACTGGGTAGGTCTGTATATAGGCCCAATATAGCCCCATACTGGCTATGGGGGTATAGGTCCAACCTGGCAAATTTTTTGTGGGCTTTACTATGGGTTGTTTGGTCTTGTTTTCTCGTCTAGCCAAGAAAAAACACGATGGGAGCGGGTCCCGGAGCTAAGCGGTGAATTTTTTTGAAAAGTACCGAGTAGGTCTGTATATAGGCCCATATAGCCCCATTCTGGCTATGGGGGGATATGTCCATACTGGGTGGACGTTTTGGGGTCTAGGTGGGCCCCTAGTGGTCCTATGGTGTCGTATGAGGTCTTATTTTGAAGCTCTCGAGGCGGAGCACCCGCCTGGTCTAATGCATCATCCCTTTTCAATATTTTGCGCATGCGCAGTCTGACCGTAGCATAGAAATCAGGCATGGGGGGAGGTATGTGGGGGTGTGTTTGGGGTAGAGATGGACCACTATCGGTCCACATGGGTCGTGGGAGGTGTCAAAGTGAAGCTTGTGTGGGGTAGAGTCAGAATGGGGTGTTTTTATTGCAAATCGCATCAATCTGCGCATGCGCAGTTGGGTGTGGTAAGTAAAGTGGCCATTTTGGGGGGTGGGTGGAGGTGTGTTTGGGGTAGAAATGGACCATCCTTGGCCCGAATACGTCGTGTGGGGTGTCATTTTGCAGCCTTCGGGTTGTAGACCCCGATTTGAGGGATGTTCACGTCATCTGTGATGTTTTCGGTGACGTCATCAGTACGAGTTGTAGCGAAAGTGGGCATTTTAGGGGAAGTGAAGGAAGGTATTTGGGGTAGAAATGGACTATCCTTGGTCCGAATGCATCGTGTGGGGTATCATTTTGTAGCCTTCGGGGTGTAGACCCCGATTTGAGGGATGTTCCCGTCATCTGTGACGTGTTCGGTGATGTCATCAGTAGGAGTAGTAGCGAAAGTGGGCATTTTGGGGAAGTGAAGGAAGGTATTTGGGGTAGAGAGGGACCATCCTTGGTCCGAATGCGTCGTGGGAGGTTTCATCTTGTAGCTCTCGGGGTGTACATCCCGATTTGAGGCATGTTCACGTCATCTGTGACGTCATTGGTGACGTAATCAGTAGAAGTAGTAGCGAAAGTGGGCATTTTAGGGAAGTGAAGGAAGGTATTTGGAGTAGAGTTGGACCATTCTTGGTCCGAATGCGTCGTGGGAGGTGTCATTTTGTAGCTCTCGGGGTGTACATCCCGATTTGAGGCATGTTCACGTCATCGGTGACGTCATCAGTAGGAGTAGTAGCGAAAGTGGGCATTTTGGGGCAGTGAAGGAAGGTATTTGGGGTAGAGGTGGACCATCCTTGATCCGAATGCGTCGTGGGAGGTGTCATATTGTAGTTCTCGTGGTGCAAACCACGATTTGAGGAATGTTCACGTCATCTGTGACGTCTATGGTGACGTCATCAGTAGGAGTAGTAGAGAAAGTGGGTATTTTGGGGAAGTGAAGGAAGGTATTTGGGGTAGAGATGGACCATCTTTGGTCCGAATGAGTCGTGGGAGCTGTCATTTTGTAGTTCTCGGGGTGTACATCCCGATTTGAGGCATGTCCACGTCATCTGTAACGTTATCGGTGACGTCATCAGTAGGAGTAGTAGCGAAAGTGGGCATTTTGGGGCAGTGAAGGAAGGTATTTGGGGTAGAGGTGGACCATCCTTGATCCGAATGCGTCGTGGGAGGTGTCATATTGTAGTTCTCGTGGTGCAAACCACGATTTGAGGAATGTTCACGTCATCTGTGACGTCTATGGTTCACGTCATCTGTGACGTCTATGGTGACGTCATCAGTACGAGTAGTAGCCAAAGTGGACATTTTGGGGCAGTGAAGGAAGGTATTTGGGGTAGAGATGGACCATCCTTGGTCCGAATGCGTCGTTGGAGGTATCATCTTGTAGTTCTCGGGGTGTACATCCCGATTTGGGAGATGTCCACAGCATCTGTGGCGTCATTGGTGACGTCATGAGTAGGAGTAGTAGCGAAAGTGGGCATTCTGGGGCAGTGAAGGAAGGTATTTGGGGGTAGAGATGGACCATCCTTGGTCCGAATGCGTCGTGGGAGGTGTCATATTGTAGTTCTTGTGGTGCAGACTACGATTTGAGGGATGTTCACGGCATCTGTGACGTCATCAGTACGAGTAGTAGCGAAAGTGGGCATTTTGGAGCAGTGAAGCAAGGTGTTTGGGGTAGAGATGGACCATCCTTGGTCCGAATGCGTCGTGGGAGGTGTCATCTTGTAGCTCTGGTGGTGCAGACTACGATTTGAGGAATGTTCACGTCATCTGTGACGTGATTGATGACGTCATCAGTAGGAGTATTAGACAAAATGGGTATTTTGAGGAAGTGAAGGAAGGTATTTGGTGTAGAGATGGACCGTCCTTGGTCCGAATGAGTCGTGGGAGGTGTCATCTTGTAGCATTCGGGGTGGAGACCCCGATTTGAGGGATGTTCACGTCATCTGTGACGTCATTGGTGACGTTATCAGTATGGGTAGTAGCCAAAGTGGGCGTTTTCGGGGTGTGAAGGAAGGTGTTTGGGGTAGATATGGCCCATCCGTGGTCCGAATGCATCGTGTGAGGTGTCAAAGTGAAGTTTTCTTGATATAGACCACGACTTGAGGGATGTCCACGTCATGAGTGACGTCATTGGTGACGTCAGCAGTAGGAGTAGTGGCAAAGTGGGTATTTTCGGGGCGGGAAGCAGGGTGTGGTACACAGGTTCCCCTTGGGGTCTAGTTGTGCAAGATACCTTTTCTGGTCCGATTCGAAAATCCAATATGGCCACAAGGCGGCCATCTTGGATTTCCCCATGAAACTTTGTTATCGCGATTTCTCAGGAACTACTGCATCGATCTTTCTCAAATTTGGTACAGAGGTTCCCCTTTGTGTCTAGTTGTGCAAGATACCTTTTCGGGTCCGATTCGAAAATCCAATATGGCCACCAGGCAGCCATCTTGGATTTCCCCATGAAACATTGTTATCGAGATTTCTCGGGAAGTACTGCATGGATCTTTCTCAAATTTGGTACAGAGGTTCCCCTTTGCGTCTAGTTATGCAAGATACCTTTTCTGGTCCGATTCGAGAATCCAATATGGCCACCAGGCAGCCATCTTGGATTTAACCATGAAACATTGTTATCGTGATTTCTCGGGAAGTGCTTCATGGACCATTCTCAAATTTGGTACACAGGTTCCCTTTGGAGTATAGTGGTGCAAGATACCTTTTCTGGTCCGATTCGAAAATCCAATATGGCCACAAGGCGGCCATCTTGGATTTCCCCATGAAACCTTGTTATCGCGATTTCTCAGGAACTACTGCGTGGATCTTTCTCACATTTGGTACACAGGTTCCCCTTTGGGTCTAGTTGTGCAAGATATCTTTTGTAGTCCGATTCGAAAATCCAATATGGCCACCAGGCAGCCATCTTAGATTTCTCCATGAAAATTTGTTATCGTGATTTCTCAGCAAGTACTACATGGATCTTTCTCAAATTTGATACACAGGTTCCCCTTGTGGTCTAGTTGTGCAAGATAGCTTTTCTGGTCCGATTCCAAAATCCAATATGGCCACCAGGCGGTCATCTTGGTTTTCTCCATGAAACTTTATCGTGATTTCTCAGGAATTACTGCATGGATCTTTCTCAAATTTGGTACAGAGGTTCCCCTTGGAGTCTAGTTGTGCAAGATACCTTTTCGGTGCGATTCGAAACTCCGATATGGCCACCAGGCGGCCATCTTGAATTTCCCAATGAAACTTCTGCATGAATCTTTCTCAAATTTGGTACACAGGTCCCACAAGGGGCCTAGTTGTGCAAGATAAGTTTTTTGGCCCGATTCGGAAACCCAAGTTACGCTTCAAGTTAATATGATATTCCCGAGTTGTGAAGTTGCATCACAAGAGTCGGCCGATCAAACGGTGGGGCATATTCTATATATTTACTTTAGAGAATATCCATACCTTCACCTTCTATATCAAGGAGTTCAAATGATTCTGAATTAAAATGTAATTCTTCAAATTTTAAATCAGTTTACTTTACTCCATGCCGTTGCAAGTGAACTGCCCTACTGTTTCGCCTGCCGACTGGCCGGCTACACGAAGGGATGTCACTCTTGTGACACAACGTCACAACTCGACAACTGTAGACTACTGCGTGTTTCGATCCGAGGGAGATAATCAGGATTCAGACACTTTCAAAGTTTCAACATTACTCCACGGACAGGATCCCTTCAGTATTAAGTTTGTACCATCTTACTATTTTCGAGCATGGTATTTTAAAAGAGATATCTCAAACTAGCCCAGTAAACAGAACAGAATTAGCATTCGTTCCTAATTATAAAATATTAAGTATGTTTCATAGCTCATGCCAAAGTATCAAAGAAATTTGTTTTCGCTTTCAGTACCCAATGATGACACGTGACAATGCTACAAAACAAGGACGAAGGATCGTCCGGACATTCACTTTCAGACTAACTTTGCTCATTTCACTTGTACTATAACAACCGACATCAAGTACAGTTTCTAGAAATCTTCAAACTCCTGAAACTTAGATAATATCTTGGTGTTTTTCAGTGTCTCTTTTTCGATCTTTTTCGCTCAAATTCGAAATTCTGCAAACAAAATTACAAATCAATCGTTTGTTCTTAGTAACAATGGACAAAAAGATTCTCTTGTCATTAGCTTACAATTATCGGACAATGGTGGGCGCCAAGATCGTTCAGGATCTCTCGTTATATTTAACTTCCGGACTGTTTTGGTGATGATATAAGACAAAATCTGTTACAATAAGACCAAATTTGTGACTACATCACACAAATTGACCAAGTCACAGGCGATTGAAATTGTCCGCATTGAAGAATAGCGAGTACAACATTTTATAGCATTGGTTGTGCCAAACAATGGGGCTACTTATCTCGGTCATATTGTCTACCAGGTTCAATGTAATTCCAATGTTGTTAACCCAATAGCTTATAGCATTGGCTGTGTCAAACATTGGGGTCACTTATCCCAGTCATATTGTGTACCAGGTTAAATGTAATTCCAATGTTGTTAACCCAACATCTTATAGCATTGGTTGTGCCAAACAATGGGGCCACAAATCCCGGTCATATTGTGTAGCAGGTTTAATGTAATGCCAATGTTGTTAACCCAATATCTTTTGGAGGATTGTACCCAGACTTTCTAAATTTATGTCAGATTTTTATCTGACTAATGGTCAGAAGCCTATCTAAGATGACTCCATCTTTCAACTATTTTCGCAAGGTCAAATATCTTAATTGTAGATTTGAGAAATAATTCCTTGGTTACTGTGGTAAAACACCTGGAATAGATCGGGCTGCGATAGGATGAGTCTATTTAAAGTTTGGTCACGAAGGCCGTAGGCCTGAGTCATCAAATGTGTGAAGACTCATCCTATCGCAGCCCGATCTATTCTGGGTGTTTTACCACAGTAAACAATGAATTATTTCTATTCTACCATACTGAAAACGGCACAATATGGAGATATATTCTGAAAAGAAAGATATTTTCGTGTATTTAAAACTGGATTAACACCCCTATATCCGACAAAAAACGCTTTGGCCCGTCTATTAATCGAAGCAAGGAACACCTGCAAGTCACGTGCCTGAAATCGACACGGGTTGGAGAGTCCACAGTATGACAGCTCCAGGGGGGTGCTAAAACGCCATTTACGATGAAAATGATGCAAGCGTGACCTTTGGGTTTAGAATACATGTGAAATTCTCCCGTCATCCAATGATTGGATTGTGTACCTATCATACATTCAAAAAGGTTTAATGACATCAACAACTTTGAATAAATCTCCACGGAAAAAAAACTTTATGGAGCTTTAATTGGCTCCATAATGTACGGCAAAAGGATGTACAACAAGATCTACATGCAGACAATAAATTTTGATATCCATTTCATTTCCATTACCCTTCTGGGCATGCGAAGAAAATTATGACATCGTATAATCCACACCGATTGATTGTGAGGTAGGGTCTATTGGGATTAGATGCCACCTTGGCTTCCTTCTTTACATGTAATAATGTTATTTGGTAAATCACATGGGTTGTGAGTAGTATATAAAGGCTATTTCGAGTCAATGGCTCGTCACTGCGCATGCGCAGAAAAAAATATGGCGGTCATGTGGCGGTGTGCGCAGGAGTGTTGTGCGCAGGTATGACGTCACTTCCGGTCTGGGTAATTGGGGCGTGACCTTGGGAGCATGTATTTCTCCGCGGTGATGCGGTCTGGCGATGATGCGGTCTGCCTCCGTGGACCGAAAGTAGTCCCAAAACCGTGGGTATTCGTGAGAGTGTTCGGCAATCTGGCAGGGACCGCTAGTGGACCGATTGGGTCGAGTGAGGTATCAAAGTGAAGCATTCGTGAAGGGGCATCTGATGGGCTGGGGGTGGGGTTGAAATATCGTCATTCTGCGCATGCGCGGTGGACAAAGGGTATGGAAATAGACGTTTTGGGGTCTAGGTGGGCCACTAGTGGCCCTATGGAGTCGTATGAGGTATCAATGTGAAGCATTCGTAAGGGAGCATCCATCTGGACTAGTGTTTCGCCCGTTGTCAACATTCTGTGCATGCGCAGACAGGGAATTGTGAGAAAAGTGTATGGAAATAGACATTTTGGGGTCTAGGTGGGCCACTAATGGTCCGATGGAGTCGAGTGAGGTATCAATGTGAAGCATTGGTGAAGGAGCATCCGCCTGGACTAGTGTGTCGTTCGTTTTCGACGTTCTGCCCATGCACAGACAGAGAATTGTGGGGAAAAGGTATGGAAATAGACGTGTTGGGATCTAGGGGAGCCCCTAATGGGCCGATGGTGTCGTATAAGGTCTAATTTTGAAGCTCTCGTGAGGGAGCATGCGCCTGGACTAGTGTGTCGTTCGTATTCAACATTCTGCGCATGCGCAGACAGGGAATTATGGGAAAAGGGTATGGACATAGACGTTTTGGGGTCGAAGTGGACCACTAGTGGTCCGATGGAGTCGAGTGAGATATCAATGTGAAGCATATGTGAAGGAGCATCCGACTGGGTGGACGTGACGTAAAACTGACATCATTCTACGCATGCGCAGTAGACCAAGGGTATGAAAATAGACATTTTGGCGCCGACATGGGTCACTATGGGTCCGATGGAGTCGTCTGAGGTCTTATTTTGAAGCTCTCGTGAAGCAGCATCCGACTGGACTAATGGTTCCTCCGTGTTCAAGAGTCTGCGCATGCGCAGTCTGGTCGTAGTATAGAAAGCAGGCATTTTGGGGGTGCGTGGGGGTGTGTTTGACCAACCACTATGGGTCCATGGTTGTGGTTTGGTGGTGTGGGTTGTTCGCACAGACGCCACTTCCGGTTTCACTAAAACTATCTCCGAACACAGAAGAGTTCCAATTTTTCCGTAGACGTTGGGTCCGGATTTTCAGCATCCGGGTTTTCCCCGGCCCCGCCCGGCCCGGCCCGGCCCGGCCCCGGCCCGGCCCGCCCCGCCTCGGCCGCAACGCGCGCGGGTTACTCCGGCCGAGCGCGCGCGCGCGGGTTATCCGGCCGCACGCGCGCGCGCGTCGTCACCGGAAGTGCGCGGGTGAATTTCGGATTATCCTAGGCCACTGATGGGCTACTTTCTCCACGGTGTTCAAAGCCAGTTTCACCGAATCTCCAAATGTCTGTTATAGCCTTCATGCATTATGCTCATATAGAAAACACACAAGACAGGGTTTTTTTCTGTCTTCGTGGTGACATGTGGGGATTCGGTCATGTCTTCCCGCACCTTTAACCTCTATAGATTTTTTCACTCCACTTGTTGCTCTTGTAACTTGTAACTCATCGTCCAATTTTTTGTGCTGGAATGCCCGCTCTTAACCTAGACCAAAACATGTACTTGGTCTGTAGGCTGATTTCATTGGCTCTCCATTTTACTGCAGTGCTCTTGCGTTGTTTTCTGGACATTGATGGGTTACATTTGGCCCTATCCTAGGCCACTGATTGGCTAATACGGTGTTCAAGGCCAGTTTGACCGAATCCCCACATGTCTGTTATAGCCTTCATGCATTATGCTCATAAAGAAAATACACAAGACAGGGGTTTTTTTGTGAGATCTCATTTTGTTTTTTATTCAACAATAACTAACAACAACAACGTGAGAACAACCACGTGGAAACTGAAGCCCAGAACAGCGGGCTTGTACATTGAAAGAACAGAAGCCCAGAACAGGGGCTTGTAAACTTAAGCCCAGAACAGGGGGCTTGTACATTGAAAGAACTTAAGCCCAGAACGGGGCTTGTACATTGTAATGATGGGCGGCCCAGTCATATACGAGTACATCGCGGTCCTCGGCCTTGGGGTACTCGTCAAACATCTGTACGATGGTAGATAAGGTTCTGCCCCGGCATCGATGGTACAGGTAAAACAAGCAATATTGTCCGCACACGCTACTGGTCAGGCTTTGCAACGTTTCACTGTTCCAACACCACGTCTCTGTGCGTTGATCCATGAAGTCTGTTAAATCGGGATGGAGGGGTGGCAGGCCGTACGGGTCAAAGTATTCGCCCTGCTGTTCTGTCAAGTACACGGCCACCCAATGTTCACCGGGCCGATCCATCGGGTCCGTGTTAAGAACGTAAGCAGCAGGATACATACGGTCTAATGGGAACACATCTCGGGCGAACACCCCTTGAAACACCATACGTGTCCCTGGGTCATTCTCCAGCACGGTGGTTATTTGGTCTGTATCCATGTTAGGTGGCAAAGTCACACAGGACGTTGCGCGCCTTGTCCACTTGAATGATGTTGTCAAACTCGGCGTAGCAGATCACATTGACGGTGGTCCCGAGGGCTCGTGCAAAATGGATTTCCAACCGTAAATTGCCTTGCTTGACCAGGGCCAGCTGATGGTCGTTCTCTAAGGTGGGGGTCAGATCGAAACAGAACAACGTGTATTCGTTCGCGTAGTCCTCCCGACTGATCATATTCCCTTCGTCCTGGTTGATTTGACCGGTGGCTGTAAACAGGCTCTGATAGGCTCGAATGAAATTCCTGCGCCCAAAGTTCGGTGTTAAGGCCGTGGCTGGGACCTGTTGTCCATCCGCATGCAGGGCCACAAAATTGATGCCGAAATGTTTAAAGTCAAACGGATTCTCTGGGTAGGCTTCTCTGGGTAGGCCAGGATCAATCGCTTGGGTAGTTCCCCCAGGAACAGGTTTTCTTTGTTGGCGCTCATATTTCCAGCAGGCACAGAGAACAATTTGGTTTGTACACGTCGGATAGGGTACTGGGCTGGTTTTGTTTCCAAGGCTTTCATGTGTCCCAATTGAACGGCTGGATTCGGTTTCACTTTTCGGACATACCGGTACAGGACTGCGTCTTGGATAACAATCTTATAGTCAGCTGCATGCCCATCTACGTTAGTGGCCATCAAGGCGAAGGTCGGAGGCGCCCGTATCAGTCGGATTTTGATGGGGATCTTGTTCAAGAGGTACCAGTCTTGCATGAAAACGTCTGCCTGTAGTCGACCCATGAGATCCGTCGAGGCGCCGTTCGCAGTGAAAGCCTTCCGTTTGTTATATCCTTCATTGTCCACCGTGTCCATGTGCTCGGCTGTGTCCTGGTAGAATAAAGCGGCTGTCAGCTGAGATTTTTTAGCCTCTCGTCCATACGACAACAGTGTCTCGTTGTAGGCTCGATAGGGGTACGTGTTGGTCGAGTCACTGATGAGTTTGTCGCTGAGAAAAATATCCACCTGTTGAAACATCGAGTGCAGCCAGAGATTCGTCGGGCCCACCGTTGCAGCTTGGATGATTCTGGAGCCATCCCCATTGACGACCTTGGCTTTCACATACAAGTATGTATGGGCTAAATCCACATAGGCCGTATCCGCATTACTGATGGTGAACTCGATGGGCCCTGTTTCGTTGATGCTGGAGAGCGGGAGATGCTCCACCCATAATCCTTGTTCGGCACTGGTCTGTGTGGGCGGCACGGTCCACAAATCAAATTCACTGTTGGTGGAGGGCAGGACTCTGCGTGGATCAAGGACATGTTTAAGAAAAGATATCCTGGGTCTTCGATGTGCGTCGCCGCTGGGTCGGTCGTCGACTGGTGCGTGGTCTTGGTGGCGCAGGTCTTTTATTCCCTACGGTGCGTTGTGCTTTGGCCACCAAGACGCCTCCCGCTTCTTTGACCCGCCGTTTCAAGGCTTCTTTGGGTGCCGTACCCCCCAAGACATCACCGGCCACTTGCAGTCCACTGCGTACCGCTTGTTTGCCGATTGCTTTCACCCCACGCGTCACCAAGGGCAGGAACGTTTTGACGATGCTCCCGAGTATGTTCCCCAGCCCATGTCCTCGTTGCATGCGTGCACCACTAAAGACGGGAAGGCCACCCCCGGCCTGTTGGGCATAATAGTCCATATAGCTGCGTGCATCGCACTCGTAAGGGACCTTCATTATACAAAGTGGGGAGCACGTGCTTGTCGAAAATGAAGTGTCAGCACCACTTTTCCCGCGTTCGAATGCCACCGGTCGTCCCGTGTCATCTCTTATATCCACCGTGATAGTGTTGATGTCGGTTTGTCGTACGGGTAGGTAGAGCATGTGGGTGAAACTGTGGGTGACTTGATCTCCATACGTCTTTTTAATGGGGACCACCCGTAACAGAGGTGTGATGATATCGCCCACGATGTGGTTGTCGACTACGTCCGAGTAGACGTAGAGTCCGTACATACCCGACTTCATATCCATCGGGATCTGCCCATGGTCCTCGGATGGACCCGTGTAGGTCGCGTGAGCGAGATCCAGCATTTGCTGTAGGATAGGACTCAGTACGACACTCGGCGGTGAGGAGGATCTGTGCCTTGTCGTTGTGTGCGTTGTAATCGAAGTCCACGTGATTCTTGAAGGGAAAGGATTTGATGGATTTTGAAACATTCGTGACCTCCCGTAGAGCCTTATAATGCAACAGTCTTGTCAGCCCCTGCATGAACTCCTTGGGGTATCGTATTGGCCTTCGGGGAGGGTGAGTCGGGTGTTTTTGCCTTCGTAGGTCACCTCGTACCACACTTCATTGGCTCGCACGTTGTACCACGAGTAAGGGTATTGGATATCCACGAGGCCACATTCCCATCGTCCAGGTAAATGCAACGGTTGCGGTAACTGGGTGACGTACTTGGCCAAGGTGTTGTCAGGAAACACATCCAGCGAACTGTTACTGGGTAGGGTGAGGTAAAACATGGCGACTGAGCTGTCCTGCTGCTGCTGTTGGTTTTAATAGGTGTTCCAGGCCTTGGGCGGTTGTGTCCGACGTCGTGTTCGTCGCGGTGACTTGCTACGTGTCACGGCTCTGGAGATGTGGGGTGTCCTGATCAAGGATGATTATTTAAAGGCCTGAAAAGAAGGTGCCCGTTGTGGTGGTGTTTTGGGGGGTGACTCCGGTTCCCACTCGGCTTCCCAAGAAGGTAATGGGCCACTCGACGATTGCTGGGTCCGCTGCATAAAGGCCCAGCGCTGGGGATTCCCCACCAATTCCTGTGGTACATGCATGTCTTTCAAGCCTTGAGCGAAGGTCACCCATCCTCGAGGATCTGTGTGCGACCTGCGTTAACGCATCAGGTCATTCACTAAATCCGTCATGTGGGTCCCGGGGACCACCTGATTCTGTACCAAGAGTCCGCCTTTATCATTCCAAGTCATGTTAGGATTCTGTTTCATCCGTTGTAATACCAGGCCAGCTTGTTTCTTGAACGATGCAGGTACACTCTTCAGCACTTCGTCTTCGACTGTGGGGCTGTGGGTGGTACCCCTGATAATGGCGGCTGTTGGAGCGGTGCTGAGGTCGGCGGTGTGTCGCGTGGTGGTGGTGGTGGTGGTGGGGTAGAGAGGGTTTTGTATTGGTCCATGAACGTCATGTACCGTTGAAGCGTCTCATTGTACCGTTGTACTTTCTCACCGTCGCTTAACCCCGGTCTCTGTAAGATCTGTTGCATCTCTTAATCGAGGGTGTTTATTGTCTTCACCGCAGGTGGAACAGGGTAGGGCGATTGGAGGTTTTGAAGGAACCGTGGTTTTACTAGGACCATTTTTTTCGTGTGGTTCATTGTCGGCCGAAGAGTCCACCCAATACTGGACTCAACACGGAAGCGGCCAACGGTGCTAAGATAGCCCCGAGAAAGCCGCCTTTCTGTAACACCTTTTTCTTTTGTGTTTGAGAGACTCGCTTCTGCACTAGGGTTCGGAGACCTGTCTTATGCTTGGCCAACTTGGTCTTCTGAGCCGGAGTCAGTGGAACGTTGCCTTTTAACAGGTTATACCCGATCTCGCACAAACAGCGTACATGGTCAGGGTCCGCACCGCGTACAATGGTTCGGACCAACTCGGGTGGGGCCGTCTTCAATACACGGAGCGTGGGAGCGTGCTTCCGTACACGCGCAGACATCATGTACAACTAATGCTAGAACTCACAACTCTGCTCTTTTTATCTACCTCAGAGAACAGAGACAAAGTCAACCATGCTGTGGTATTAATTCTTTTTATTATCCCCTTCATCAAACACACACTCCAGCTGGGGGAGCCACTGTGGGTGTGTTTACATTATTTTTGCATGTACACGTGGTGGATCTCTCCGGGAAAGATGCCGGTCCGTAGTCGAAGGTGGTCGGGGGTGGCTTGCTTGAGGTCGAAGAGCATATACCCGTGCTGAGGGGTTGTCGCATCTTTGAAGGTTTCCAACGCAAACGGTGTGCGGCCGGGATACATCTGTCTCGCCAGGTGCAGCAGTTGAGTGGTTTCTCTCGGGTTTTTGAAGACCACCAGGTAGTGGGCATTTAAGCTGATGTTCCTATGTTCTTTGTTTTTACTGAACAGATTCTGCACAATGTAGATGAAGCTGAGCCGTCGATGGTGGCTGCCTTTGGTAAAGAGTTGGGTGACCCGCGCATCCGTCTCCGCCATGAGATCATCCAGAACCACCAAGGTGTCGGGTTCCAAATCGGCCAGGTTGGGTAGGCCTTCCACGAACGTGATGTGGGGCATTGCTGGATACGCTTCCTACCATTCTCCGTAACACCACACGACTCGGGCAATGGGTGGGGTGATCATGCTGTCGGCGTGTTGAAGGAGCTTCCTGACGAAGTGCGTTTTGCCGGAGCCCGTCGGTCCTGCGATGACGCAAGTGAAGGGATGCTGCCACCGAGGGTCCATGGTTCGAGCTGTATGCGCTGTCGTGGTAACCCGCTCTTGTAAATTTGGTACGAGTGAACTGGAGTGGTGGTGGTGGGTACAATGTCGGTCGTGGTTGTCTGTTCACTGTGAGTGATGATGGTGGTGGGTATAACGTCGGTCGTCGTTGTCTGTTCACTGTGAGGGATGAAATCCCGTGGGTTTTCAGACGTAGTGGGTGTTCTTGGTGTAGGTGTGGGCTGTATACTTGGTGTGGAGCTCGATGTGGCTTGTACACGGGGTGTGGTGGTGGTGATGACTGGGCTCGATACGGGGTTGACTGGTGCTATCTGTAGACTGGTTTGACTGGTGGCTGGTGTTCTAAGTTGGTTAAGTAGCGTGCTGACATAGGCTACGTCGTAAAACACACCTCCGTACAACACACTCAGCAGAGTTAGCACTATCACCACAAAGCCCACTTGCGCTTTGCGCGTTTTGGGAGACGCTGTGTTCAGAGGCAGCTGCTGTTTGTTCATAGCACTGTGGTCGAACGTGGAATGAAGGATGACGGCAGTGGTGTCTGGCTTTATAGTCGTTTCACCTGGTTGGCAGCGACCCAGGAATTGAAGGAACTGGGCCAGCCTTGCCATTTGACGAAATGAAACAGTTTGCCACGTCGACGTTCCGTTTTCAAAATCTGCTCCACCGTGTAGTAGTTTTGTTGTGTTTTTACGACAGGCTGTAATTCGTTGGGTCACGGTAATGGGGGCTCTCTCTATACTCCGGTGATAGGCTCGATTGTAACCACTCACAAGTTTCGGGAGAACATCGATGTACCGCCTTGTATTCTTATAGGTGAAATATTTATACATGCGGCCTTTGAATGTCCTGTTGAACCTTTCCACCACGGAAGCCTTGGTCTCGTTGTACGTATGGAAGAAAAACACCTTCTGGGCTTTCAGAAACTGTTGGAGCGGTCTGTTGAGGAATTCCGTGCCTTCGTCGGTTTGCAAATACATGGGTTTGCGCCCGGTCTTGAAGGGAGGGAGGGAAGGAATTTGGATTAATGTCACACTCAAGTTTGTTTCACTCATATGGTGCCAGTCAGTTTGGTTGGTGGAGCAAGCCGGAGTACCCGGAGAGAACCACCGCCCCTCGGCAAGTAACTGACAAACTATCACACATGGACCAGCTGGGCTCGAACCCGCCCGGTCTTGAAGATGTCCTTGAACGCCGCTACGAGATTCGCCTCCGTTTTCGTCCGGATGGGTACCACCCACGCATACTTCGACAGGATATCGATGCACGTCAAGATATACCGATTCCCATCGTTGTGTTTGCCAAAGGCGCTCATATCGACCAAATGCGCTTGCCATTGGGCATCTAGTCCTCCCACGATGACCCGGTTCCGTAGAAAATGGCGACGGGCAGCTCGAGGTAAGGTATAGGTGTCTTGTTTTCTTAACCAATCTCGGACTTGAGCACGCTATATCCCCTGGGGTTTGGCCGCTCGATAGAGAGCCGTCAATGCACTATAGGCCGCCGGACTGTCGGGACTGTATTATAAGTTATCCAACACCTTCTCCCAGCTCTTCATGGTGACAAATGATGAGGGACCCTGGCTCTATCGTTTATTTATAACGGGTATATCTTGGGCCGAAGTTTCTTTCTGATTTTTTTCGTTGGCTTCTGCCAGCACAGTGTCCATGGTAAATGACCAGTCCAACTCGTCTGATGACCGCTTGATAAGCACTTGATCCACATCTACCACGGCATCTTCCAATGCAGACCATAGATCAGGGTGAAGGGTAAAATGCACTGTACCCCCATCTAGCCGAGCCAATTGAGCAAAGAAAGGGCCGCGTCGGATGTACACATCGTGACACAAGTGGATGAGGTCGCCGTCCAGTTCACCAGACAACACCCGTTTGAATTTGGTCCAGCCCTCCTGGGACAGACGAATGTGGGCCGGACACGGTTGTGTAGGGTCTGCATCACAGATGTCTCCCACCTCCTCCATGATATCGACCGTATCCGCATAAACGTGCAGGAACACCTCGGGGGTCAAGCTGAGATACGCCATTATTATATGCTCCGTCATGGTCAGTACGTGAATGATACCAGATTTGACTGTCTCTCGTATTTATAGGGAGAACCCCGTGAGATCAAAGGATCGGGTGATCATGTCACTGAGTCTAGCCGGGTAATCAATGGCATCGTCGTCTGCCTCCGCTTCATTGCTAGAAATTTGTTCATTGGGTTCTGCCGCCGCTTCTCTCAGGGCACGAGCCCACTCCAACTCGTCTGATGATCGCTCGTCCGGTGTAAACAGCTGGTCCACAATAGGCACCACTTTCTCGAAGGCTGTCCACAGATCGGGGTCTAGGGTGAAGCCTCGCGTAGGGTCTTGGTAACGGCCCAGGCGTGGGAAGAAGGGTCCATGGTGTACGTAGATAGCATTGTCTATGTGGATGAGGTTTCCGTCGAGGTCTCCGATCAACACCCGTTTAAATTTGGTCCAGCCGTCACGGTGTAGCGTAACCGTATTCGATACGGTCTCAGCGCGCGACCAGCAAACATCTCCACGGTCTTCAACGATGGTGACTTTATCTTCATAGACGTGTAACCCCACCCAGGGTGTAAGGGGAAGGATGGCTCGTAGGACTGGTGTCTGACCCTCGTATTTATGTTGAGGTCCCACTGTCAATGCCACAGCATCAGGGTCAATAGGGCACAGACCATTACTAGGCCAACCAGCCGTCGCTGGTTGCGGCGTGAGCGCTCGTGGTCCATAGCCCGAGCATCAAGGATGGCTGTCATAGTCCAGTAGTGGTGAGTGATGGCACACCTCTCCATCGAGTGCACTCTGTCGAGGACCGCTTCTGTGAACTCTTTCAGGATCTGGCGTCGCCCCTCGTTGTCGTCGCCATCTGCAAACATGGACCGAACCACTGCTCGGTAACCAGTGAGTGAATTAACCACGGTCGCATGCCGTAAAATGCGAGTCGCATAGGGATGGGTGTCCGTCATGGCTCTGCAACCGTAGGAATGGGGGTGTGGGATCCAGAGGGACGTGTTTTATAGATCATGTCGCACATGCGCGTATATACTTGGCTCTACGGGTGTAGTCCCTGATACGTACTATTCTGATTGGTTAGTCCAAAAAAGAGAGCAACAACAACAAAGATTACAGGTCAATCCTTTTATTATGCGTAAATCGGGCGTGACCTGGGTAGGAAACATGATAGCAATGCATGTACTGACCTATCTGTGTTTTTTTTCTATGTATCAGGGTCTGGGTGAATGGGGCGTGACCTGGGAACATGATAGAAATGCATGTACTGACCTGTCTGTGGGGTTTTCCCACAATTTCGCTGACGTTCGTGTCTTTTCGGTGACGTCCGTGTCTTTTCGATACGCCCGTGTCTTTTCGGTGTCGTCCGTGTCTTTTCGGTGACGTCCGTATTTTTCGCTGACGTCCGCGCCTGCATCCGGGTACTTCTATGTAGGTGTATAAAGTGGGAATGTTGAGGGCATTGCTGCATTCATTGGCCTGCTTGACCTGACCAGCCGGAACCTGCCTGACCAGCCTGAGCCTATCTCACGAGAGGAGCTACTTTCCTCACCAGTGCAACTTCACCAGCCTATCTGACCATAGCAGCTACTTGCCTGACCAGCCTGAGCCAACAGTCATGGAGTCATTTCACCGAGCTAAGCTTCTACAGCACCGTATTCGCGTCGTTGATGAGATGCAGCATGTAGCCGATATAAGTGATCTGCTTATGGTGGTAACATAATACTTGGCACGAAACAGCACCAAGATGTTCACTTGCACAACTTGCCAGAAGCAGTTTACTCGCCTGGAAGATTTGCGACAGCACGAGTCCTCCATCCACAACGGCGCACGGTATACTTGTATAACCTGCGCACGGTCATTTAATCGGGAGGATCATTTACTGCGCCACGAACGCTCATTCCACGAGGGGACGACGGAACAATGTAATGAATGTGGTCAACTCTTCAAACGACCCAGTCAGTTAAGACGGCATCAGCGTTTGAGTCATGCCCCGTCTCTACGGTTTGGGCGACAACTTCCCACTAAAGAGGCACCCAGGAGGGTAAGACCCAGTGAAGATGAGCCCGGGGAGACGAATGCCTCTGGTGATGCGATCACGGAGAGCCCGCCTATACCCACAGTTCAGAAGAGCCTAGATATCCAGCCAGTCCCTAGCATTACTGTTGCCAGTCATACGCCTGACGACATCGAACATTTTCTGGAAGATGCAGTGGATATTCCTAGCGATCTGTTACAGGACGCCCATCCAGTGAATGACATCTATCGGCGCCAATGGCCCATGATACGGCACATTTTCTACCGTGATCGCCCCATTCCAGATATCTACAATTTCCCACTGACCGACCTCACCCGTCTACGCAGCTACGTAGAAGCCATTTTCAATAACCAAGCTACGGTCTTCAGATTGAATGTCGCTTTCGGATACATCTTACGTCACAAAGAGACGGACGAGTTACGGTATTATTATGCCAGTAATAACAGCCATGTGTTTGACCAACCGTTCACCATCATTAACTGGGCGTCGCTAGAGACGATGCTGGAGAAACTGGACACCGTGGATCCCTTGAGGTGGGCACATCGTCAACGCCCCAACACACAATGGGTCGTAGAGAGGGTCACCAATGCTACGTTCTTCGTTACCAAGCTAACCGACCACCCCCATCGGCTGAATGCACTGATGAATAGCATAACATGCCGTATATACTCTCTATGTCTACATGCTGATCGTTGACTTGAGCTCAGTAAACATTAAATGTGACGGTGCGTTAAATAATAAAACATGATGTTTGATATTTCAATTTTGTTTTGCTGTGAACATACTAAACATACCCAGGGCGGCTCCCCCAGCCTGAGTATGATGTAACATTGGGGATAATAAACTGTATAAACCTTGCTGAACATGTTGTTATTCACGATAACCGCTTTCCGCTATACTTGGATGAAATATATACCCCGATGTGATATAGTGCCCTTGCACACCTCCGAAACTTCCCTTTAACCCGCGCGCGCGCGTGCGGCCGGAAAACGCGAGCGCGCGCGCTGCGGCCGGGCCGGGGAAAACCCGGATGTTGAAAGTCCGGACCCTACGTCTAAGGAAACATTGGAACTCTTCTGGGTTCGGAGGTAGTTTTAGTGAAACCGGAAATGACGTCTGTGCGAACAACCCACACCACCAAATCACAACCATGGACCCATAGTGGTTGGTCAAACACACTGCCACGCACCCCCAAAATGCCTGCTTTCTATACTACGGCCAGGCTACGCATGCGCAGACTCTTGAACACGGACGAACCATGAGTCCAGTCGGATGCTGCTTCAGGAGGGCTTCAAAATAAGACCTCATAATTCTCCATCGGACCCATAGTGACCCATGTCGGCGCCAAAATGTCTATTTCCATACCCTTGGTCTACTGCGCATGCGTAGAATGGTGTCAGTTTTACGTCACATCCACGCAGTCGGGTGCTCCTTCACATATGCTTCACATTGATATCTCACTCGACTCCATCGGACCATTAGGGGCCTACCTAGACCCCAAAACGTCTATGTCCGTACCCTTTTCCCATAATTCCCTGTCTGCGCATGCGCAGAATGTTGAACACGAACGACACACTAGTCCAGGCGCATGCTTCCTCACGAGAGTTTCAAAATAAGACATAATACGACACCATCGGCCCATTAGGGGCTCCCCTAGATCACAACACGTCTATTTCCATACCCTTTTCCCACAATTCCCTGTCTGCGCATGCGCAGAACGTCGAAAACGAACGACACACTAGTCCAGGCGGATGCTCCTTCACGAATGCTTCACATTGATACCTCACTCGACTCCATCGGACCATTAGTGGCCCACCTAGACCCCAAAACGTCTATTTCCATACACTTTACCCACAATTCCCTGTCTGCGCATGGGCAGAATGTTGACAACGGGCGAAACACTAGTCCAGGTGGACGCTCCCTCACGAATGCTTCACATTGATACCTCATACGACTCCATAGGGCCGCTAGTGGCCCACCTAGACCCCAAAACGTCTATTTTCATACCCTTTGTCCACCGCGCATGCGCAGAATGACGATATTTCAACCCCACACCCAGCCCATCAGATGCCCCTTCACGAATGCTTCACTTTGATACCTCACTCGACCCAATCGGTCCACTAGCGGTCCCTACAGATTGCCGAACACTCTCACGAAAACCCACGGTTTTGGGACTACTTTCGGTCCGCGGAGGCAGACCGCATCACCGCCAGACCGCATCACAAGGTCACGCCCCATTTACCCAGACCGAAAGTGACGTCATACCTGCGCACAACACTCCTGCGCACACCGCCACATGACCGCCACATTTTTTTTCTGCGCATGCGCAGTGACGAGCCATTGACTCGAAATAGCCTTTACATACTACTGTTGTGGTAGAATCAATGTTAGAACATCCCTTAGAGGATTTGAACTATCCTTTACTAATCCACACTGCAGATCCATACACTCCTTGACCAGAATATTATTGAACATGAATTATCTTGACCTGATTTAGAGGTCAAATTTTATGGTAATCCTGAAGCTTTTATAGGGCTAGCATTTCTGGATTGTCACCACAGATGCAAACTGTGTTTATTGATCACAAGTCGGCCATGTTGAAGTTGACAGACCTTGGCCTGTTTCCTAGGTCAAAGTAAGCTTCTTTGTCCACCATTCATATTAGACAATATTTCTTGAATCATAAAGCCAAACTCTCCATACAACTTGTGAATCCCTGAACTGACTGGAACCATTGGGCTATTTATGATACTTTTGTCATGTGAATAAATGTCTATAAAATGGAGAAAACAAACACTAAAAAATGGGAAAAAATTGTCTAAATTTTGAAAAGAAATTCCTGTGTCAATCGAGGTAATTCAGAGCTCTTCCAGAGTACTATATTTCCCAATCTAAATTTTGAAAAGAAATACCTGTGTCACTCGAGGTAATTCAGGGCTCTTCCAGAGTGGTATATTTCCCAATAGGATGATCTTCTGTAAAATATTTCTTTTCTGGGAAATACCTGGTCTTTCCGGCCAAAACATCAGTCCATGTACACAAAATTCTCGGTTTCTCTGCACAGTAATGGGAGGTAGGTAATAGGACATTCTATCTAAAGATCTGTAATCTGTTATTTCTACCACACCCACCTCCCAATATATTTTGGTCCTGAACCATTGCTATTTTTAACCAAAATGCCATGGAAATTCTTCAGAGTATCTTATGTCCTTGCACATGAATACATGTAGTAGGAATTCTGTACCAGTACTATGCCTTACTAGGCCAAACAAAGCCTTAACCCTACCTAACCTGGGCCCCCTTGAATATTGTTCTTATCCCTTGAGCTGGGAAGCTGAAGCTTACCATCAAGTCAAGATCGAGCTCTGCCAGAAAATGTAAAGAAAAAGAAGCAAGATAGCCACGCTTGATGACATCACAGTGACGTAATTAAGAAAAAATTGCATTTTTGGGTCGATTTTTCAAACAGATTTTTCAAATTTGTATGTATGTTTTCTTCACAAAAACTGCATGATAAATTTAGTAAATAATAATCTGATTTGAAATAAAATAGATTTCGCCCACTTTTCCTCACAGAAAAAGGAGGAATTTTGAAGGAAAATTGATGAAAACATTACTTTTCTGGTACATCACATGGCCGCCATTTTGAGTTCACGCACGATCCTCTGCTCGGGGGGTTATGCAAATAGTCTAAAAAGTATTCCAATATGATAAACTATAAAGTCATGAAGTGTCAGCTCAATACTTAGACGACAGATCAAGGACTGATTGGCCTGGTGTCCGGATATTAATTTAACTGAGTGAAGTACGATGTATCATGTCTTCCTATGACATGGTGCTATGGTGATCGAGGCAGCACAATAAAATGGCGGTATTGGGGCTGCTCTGTCACAGGCATGTGGGCACACTGCGTGATGAATAAATTTTGAAAGTTACATTAAACCGTGTTCACTCCATCACTTACTTCATTGGGAGCAGTTTGATGAGAATAGGCTGGACCATTTTTTATTACGGGGCGATTTAGACCCGTAGGGACTAATGGTCCTGTTTTATAGTGAGGAAAAATTTGAGCACAGATGGTACGGTTGCCAGGGTGACTGGTTGTTTATTTAACTGCTTTAGGCTTTGAGAGGAAGAGCAGAAGAAAAGAGTTTCAGGTAATTGAGATGGAGTGGTATTCTAATTAAATTGATGCTAAATGTGAAATCTAAATTATATGCGTGCACATACATGTAGATCTCGAGACGATGGGACTGCCACTGGCAAGGCGCTCCTTGAAATTTAATTTTGAGATGATGGTACTGCCAGTGGCAAGGTGCCCCTCAAGATTATATGTATAAAGGTGTGCACATGTATGAATTAGCAACACTTCCAAATACTTAGGATCTTGTTTTGTCATGTGTACATGTAAAATTTGGGGAAATATTGAGATTTAATCTATAAATAATACCTCTTAAGTGTTTGAAACTTATGTATTTATGATTGAGCATTTCAATCTGTTTGTCTAGATTTGAATACCACATTGTGGCATTTCTGTTAAAAACATAAGTTACGTTTTCAGTTTTTGAATATGAGATATAAACATGTATTAATTTGACATATAATTATATTCCATTCCGATGTTTACACCTCAGGAAAATAGGTGATAAAATGTACATGTAACTACATGCTGTGTTTAAATGTTTTATGCACGTCAAGTACATGCATGTAGTGTCACAGTATCTGCTCTTTTGGAATTACAGTATTGAATAGGTATTATGTATAATGTATGGGAGGCAACTCTGCAAGTACAGTTACTTTTGGGTCACAGGTAAAGGGAGACAACCTCATCAGCCTAGACTCAACCAGGTTACATGGATTAGGATATATGACCAACCGAAATTATGACTTTACATTAGTATTGTATGAGGTTTATAGTTATTGATATACCCAAGATTGGAAAAAGTTTTATTTTGTTAGTTACAGTTAAATATTTGTGTGGTGATTTATAGCATCAAAGGCCACAATATAAATATTATTACTACTATTCATCTTCCTTTTCATAGAAATACTATAGAGAGGATAGAATTATTGATACTTCAGCTAAATGGCATAAAATCGAATACTGAAATTGTAAACCGCCATAGAGTTGTGGTGAGGAAGTTATAGTTAAGATTTTAGACCCGAGGGTCAGTCCTCAAAGTCAAGGTGACTGGAATTCTAATATCCTTAGAATGTTTATTTGATTATTTTCATGTTTTATTTTTAATTTATGGGAAAAAGGAGGCAGAGAACAATTTATATACATATGTACTGTTGTTAATCACATATCACTTGTATATCTTAGAAACAAATATCTACTTTCTTCAAAAAATGCTATCTTCAGACCCAAGAACTAGAGACAATATTTAATGAGAAGTATTAAAATAGCGTCGGCAAATTGTAGGGGGTTAGCGGATCCACAAAATAGACGTGACTTACTACATCTATTTTATGGTCGAAATTATAATATCTACTGTCTGCAAGACACTCACTTTACAGCTGCAATAGAACCATATGTGAAGTCAGAATGGGGTAACCAAAATTGTTATTTTTCATCTAATACAAGCTCATCACGTGGGGTGGCGATTCTTTTTAGAGACAATTTTGATTTCAAGGTTATTAAGGGGAAGAGGCTGGTAATTTTCTTGCTCTGAGTATTTCGATTGAAAATACCCGAATTACACTGATTAACATTTATGGCCCAAATACGGATTCACCAGATTTCTATGAACAAATAACTGACACATTTAATGAGTTTGAGAATGAATTTTATGTCATATGTGGTGACTGGAACCTAGTCCAGGAACCTATAGTGGAGCGGATATGTGCCAAAGTACAGGAAGATTGTGGGTTTGGTGGTAAAAGCACCAAAATTGGCACATTTGAAGTTTATTATACAGTAAACGATTTTAGATATAGGGCCAAGCTAAATTTTCTACGTGAATGCCCGGAAATGGCAAAATCCAAGATGGCCACCATAGTGAGGCAGATATGGGAAATAATTGTGGTATAAGCGCCAAAATTGGTACAGTTGATGATCAGAAGGTACTTAATGATTCCAGATATAGGGCCAAGCTCAATTTTTCCTTTTATGCCCGTAAACGGAGAAAATCCAAGATGGCCACCATGTGCGTCGTGAAAATCTATTAAACGGAATACATGTCACAAAAACATGAATAAAATGTTGTTTTATATGTTTTCGTACACAAGGAAGCCATTACTGATGCAGAAATATGACAATTTATCATATTTTATAACTTCAGGACATGCGTCAGAATATCTATATAAACAAGTCCATATGTGATCAATTTGATGATCAGTAGACACTAAACAGTTTAAGATACAGTGTCATTACGATTTTGTGCAATATCAGCTATATGTGTGAACATAAAGGATTGTGCCCATACGATTCACGCATAACAAGAAGTTCCATATCGTAGTCACTTAAGAACATACATATCTGAATGCAATATTATTTTCTATATGTTTTCATAAACAAAAAACATCGGGCAATCGACAGAAATGCATTGCAATCATAATTACATCATGTATATACGAATGCATGCGAAATAGCTGCACTTTATGAACAAAACCCAAAATTTGTCCGATCCCCTAAGCAAATATCATTCATCATATCATTCTTATTATTTTCCCAGATGTAAGGCTTCCAATACCAAACTGCACCGAAAACCAACATAGATACGCCATCAAGAAACGCCACAATCAAGCAAACCAAAACAACATATTATTATGACAAATAAATCTGTTTCTCTTCTTGCAGATGACTGATTAGAACCACCATGCCAGCGAAGAAGCGATGTAAGATTGTAGAAGATGACAGTCTGCAACCAATACGTCGACAGTCGACCATCACCATATAGATTGTAGCCGTTGTGCCCTGTGCCAAGTACATTCATCAGAAGTGCTCCATTGCCCAGCGGGTGACATTTTTAACAAAGTTCCGAGACTTAAGCGAACAATTTCTATGGACATAGCTATGTTAGATGATGGCGATGGAATCTCTCAGACACTTGCCAAACATAGTGCCCAATGACACACATCTTGCCGTTTGAAATGTTCTTCAAGTCGACTGGCACGACTAGAGTCGCGAACAATACCTCCATGTGAAGGTGACAGCCGAGATCTCCCTTCTACGCGGCGCCATGTTGCTTGCGAAGATGTAACATAAAAGGTGACACATGTTTCTTTTGTGACGAAGGTGCAACAGAGAGTGCCCCTCTGCACGATGTTTGGCAAGTGTCTGAGAGATTCCATCGCCATCTTCTAACAGAGCTATGTACACAGAAATTGGCTGTTCGCCTAAGTCTCGGAACTTTGTTAAAATGTCACCCACGCGGTCATACCCAGCCCCAACATCTGTCCTCTTCGACCTTGCTGGGCAATGGAGCACTTCTGATGAATGTACAGGGCACAACGGCTCCAATCCAAATGGTGATGGTCGACTGTCGACGTAGATGGTTGCAGACTGTCATCTTGTACAATCTTACATCGCTTCTTCGCTGGCATGGTGGTTCTAATCAATCATCTGCAACACAGATTTATTTGTCATAATAATATGTTGTTTTGGTTTGCTTGATTGTGGCGTTTCTTGATGGCGTATCTATGTTGGTTTTCGGTGCAATTTGGTACTGGAAGCCTTATATCTGGGAAAATAATAAGAATGTTCATATAATGATATTTGCTTAGGGGATCGGGCAAATTTTGGGTTTTGTTCATAAACTGCAGCTATTTCGCATGCATTCGTATATAATTATGATTGCAATACATTTCTGTCGATTGCCCGATGTTTTTTGTTTATGAAAACATATAGAAAATAATATTGCATTCAGATATGTATGTTCTTAAGTGACTACGATATGGGACTTAACTTTTGAATGACATTTTGAAGTGTCATTCGGTTTGACGTATAGAAGTAGTACAAGTATGAACACTGCATTCCAAATATTTGGCAAGTGCATACGAATACGATATGGGACTTCTTGTTATGCGTGAATCGTATGGACACAATCTTTGATGTTCACACATATAGCTGGTATTGCACAAACCCGTAATGACACTGTATTTTAAATTGTTTTGTGTCTACTGATCACCAATTGATCACATATGGACTTTTTTATATAGATATTCTGAACGCATGTCCTGAAGTTATAAAATATGATAAATTGTCATATTTCTGCATCAGTAATGGCTTCCTTGTGTACGAAAACATATAAAACAACATTTTATTCATGTTTTTGTGACATGTATTCAGGAAGATATGCCGTTTAATAGATTTTCACGACTCACATGGTGGCCATCTTGGATTTTCTCAGTTTACGGGCATAAAAGAAAAAATTGAGCTTGACCCTATATCTGGAATCATTAAGTACCTTCTGATCAACAACTGTGCCAATTTTGGTACTTTTACCACAAAAGCCACAATTATTTCACATATCTGCCTCACTACTAGCAAGGATACAGAAAATTACAGAAATATTAATAATCCACAAGCTAGAAACAAAGTTCTGGATTTAATTCAAACTGAAAACTTAATAGATCCTTTCCGTGCAATTTATGGTGATAAAGCTGGAGACAGAGGAACCCATTTAAACAAGCTCGATTAGACTTTTTCGTAACAAATGAGGAATTCCTAACATATGTTAACGATGTACTTTATAAACCGGTTTATAGATCTGACCACTCGATAGTTATATTAGACTGCAAATTTAACGACTTTAAAAAAGGAAAAGGCACACGGAAATTTAACAATTCCCTATTGAAGGACCCAGATTTTACAAAACTAGTTAATGAAACTATATTAACAATAGTAAAACAGTATACAAATGATGATTCGGATACAATAGACTTAAGTCACTTAGACTTTGACTCCTTGTATGCTGAAATAAATCCGCGACTGTTCTTAGATACGGGTCCGTGTAACCTTGCACGGTTCAATTTTCGTTTTTCGTTTTTTGTTTCTGTTATCTCAAAATCAAAAATTGAAATTTGACCGTCAATTTTCAATTTTCGTTTTTTGTTTTTGTGAGCTTAAAATCAAAAATTGAAATTTCACCGTCAATTTTCAATTTTTGATTCTGGGATTACAAAAACAAAAAAACGAAAATTGATATTTGACAGTCAATTTTCGTTTTTCGTTTTGCTTGACGCAAAAATGAAATAAAATATTGAAAATTGCCTCGACTTGTCCGTTTTTCATTTTTTGTTTTTAACATTGACTTTTCAATGTTAAGTTCGCACGTGGACGGGTTATGATGTCACTTCCGGTATGACGAGTAGAATAGAAAACGCAAATCGTGTCGTATAAGAGGTGTGAAGCGTGAGAGGCATGTGGCCCACCAGGTCATCCTCGGGAGCCAGTGTATTGATCGATTTGTTAGGGTATCTATGCATTGCCTTGGTTAGTCGCTCACGATAGTTCGAGATAAAACAAAGATCGAGGGGTATCCTGTAAATCAAACCAATTATTGAACAGGCCTTTTGGGGTAATGATTAGGGTACCCACGTATTTAATATTTTACCCTACTTTAAAGGGAACGTAAACTCTGGTGAAACTTGCATGGCCAGTTAAAGCTTTTTCCTCATAGAATCCAAATCGTTTATCAGATATTTTTTTACAATTTTTTCAACGCTTTAAGTGCGGGTGTCGAAAGCTTCAACGCATTGATGCGGGAAGTTCCTTTTGGGGTAATGATTAGGGTACCCACGTATTTAATATTTTACCCTACTTTAAAGGGAACGTAAACTCTGGTGAAACTTGCATGGCCAGTTAAAGCTTTTTCCTCATAGAATCCAAATCGTTTATCAGATATTTTTTTACAATTTTTTCAAAGCAGTACTAAACGTCTTAACTTCGTTACACTGGACGAACATAGAGGCCTCCATGTTCGAAGAATCGTGACGTCAGTGGACACTAGTTCTTCTGCCTCTGGAGGTAAAAACGCGTCAATTTGCAGAGGTGCAGTATTCGAGACCGTAGCTTACAAACATGAACGAGGATGACAGTGCGACGTGTCGGGATTACCTGGTACATTGTGACAGCCAAATGCAGAGCAGCCCGGCATCGTAGAATATCTGTTAGAATCAGGCTGTATTCTACATCAAAGCTAATCGATAACATTGCCTCTGTTAGTCAGGGAACGGATGAGTGCATGAAAACGACCATATTCGGCCATGTTATCTCGACACAGAGAATGTCCGATGACGTAGGAGATTATCGGCACAACTGAATTTTACGCTTTCCCATTGGATAAAAATCCTGCCCAAAACAAACATGGCGGCGCCCCCAAGAAATTCCAAATCACGGTATTTTCTATGTTTGCGTCTGTCTCATTCATTGGAAAAAAATGAGAAAAAATATTTGTCACGATTTTTTAAATCTATCGGGATTGTTGTATAATTCCCGCGGTGTTTTACCGCAGAGTTTACGTTCCCTTTAATGAAACTCATATGTGTATCAACCCTGTTGTTCTCCATATAATGCTTCACACCTACTGCACGACTGGACATGCGCAGTTGGTCCATTATAATCTAGCTCGAATGCCTGGCTCCAGGGATCTATAGTGTGGTGACACTCCCATATCTTCCCCCCTACTGGCTTTCCATATTGTGCTCCACACCTGCTAAACAATTCGATATGCGCTTTCCATACTACTCCGCGGACCGAAAGTGACATCATAAGCCTTGCGCGTGCGCAGTTAACATTGATGCGCCAAAGTTAAAATCAAACAACGAAAAACGGATAAGTCGAGGCAATTTTCAATATTTGATTTTCATTTTTGCGCCAAGTAAAACGAAAAACGAAAATTGAAAATTGAATGTCAAATTTCAATTTTTGATTCTGAGAAACCGAAAACGAAAAACGAAACTTGAAAATTGACGGTCAAAGTTCAATTTTTGATTTTGAGAAACCAAAAGCAAAAAAACGAAAATTGAATTGTGCAAGGTTACACGGATCTTACACGGACCGATACGCTTCTGATGGAAATTAGGGCCAAAACTATACAATTTTCATCCAGGAAAAAGAAAGACCGGATAAAACAAGAGGAAGAAATAATAGGAAAAATAGATGAACTGGAGGAAATTAATCACTCAAATAGGGATAATTTGACAGAGTTGGATAATTTGAAACAAGAACTTGAAAAAATTAGGAAAAACAAACTTGAAGGGGTTAGGACTAGAGCACGTGCAAGATGGATAGCTGAGGGCGAAAAACCGTCTAGATACTTCTGTTCTATGGAAAAACGGTGTAAACAAAACAATTTCATGTATTCATAAAGATAGTAAAACTATAACTGATCAAAAAGAAATTTTGGAAGAGACAAAACTGTTTTATAGAAATTTATACAAAAATAGGGATGTCGATGACTGTGACTTAGATACGATAGTAGTATAGAGGGAGTATTTCAGGTCCCATTGACCTGGCGTAAGAATCTGGCGTCGAGGTCAAGTGCATTATAGTACCGGCAAAAACCGGCAAAAGAGTGCGCCGTCTCAAAAAGGACTCCTCCAGGACCATATGGAATGCATGTACTGACTTGTATCTGTTTTTTTCCATCATGCGGCGGTCACGTGATTAGGAATGCATGAACTGACTTGTATGCCGTCCATTCAGTTGAGTCGGGGACTTGGGGTCCCTACGGAAGGATTTTGCAAGTCATGGGTGGGTGTATGTAAAATGAGGATTTGTCTCGAAAATATAAAAAGCGGAACACGGACTTTACCCCTACAATAGAGGAAAACCCCTATCAACCCTATCCCAAGAGCTAATATCGGTCCCCGGGCTTATTGGGTTCTGCCTGGAGTGGGTGTATGTAAATTGAGGATTTGTCCCGAAAATATAAAAAGCGGAACACGGAATTTACCCCTACAATAGGGGAAAACTCCTATCAACAACGTCTAGTGGGGCGTATCGGAGCCTGCCGACAGAGGTAGAGTGGGGGAGTGGGTGTATGTAAATTTAGAATTTGCCCCGAAAATATAAAAAGTGGAATACGGACTTTACCCCTAAAATAGGGGAAACCCCTATCAACCAGATCTAGAGGGTCATGTATAGACCGGAGAGAGAACAACAACAACAACAAGTGTTCATATAGTTTATTATCCTCTCCCGTACATCATATCCACGATGGGGGAGCCGCGTTGGGTATAAGTAGGCTCTTGTCCAATCAGAAGCCGCCATTTGGCGCTGCATCTGTTATATTCGTTCTTGCCCGTTAGATGTATTCTCGACTGCTCTTATCCAATCAAAAAAACATGTACTCTGTTTATGTCCATGTATACATACTCTGTTCATGCCCATGTACATACACTCTGTCCATGTCGCTATATAGCTGAAATATTGCGGAATGCGACGTTAAATCTTAATTCTCTCTCTTCATGTACATGCACTCTATCCATGTACATGTTTCTTGTCCATGTCCATGTAGCCTGTCCATGTACATGTACCATCACCAATCTGTATTATACCAAATCTGTCCTGTATTGTACCATATTTGTCCTCTATTATACCAGATATGTTCTGTATTATACCAAATCTGTGCTGTATTATACAGTATCTGTCCTGTATTATACCAAATCTGTGTTGTATTATACCATATCTCTCCTGTATTGTACCATATATGTCCTGTATTATACAATATATGTTCTGTATTATACAATATTTGCCCTCTATTATACCATATCTGTGCTGTATTATACCATATCTGTCCTGAATTATATCATATCTGTGCTGTATTATACCAAATCTGTCCTGTATTGTACCATATTTGTCCTGTATTATACAATATATGTTCTGTATTGTACCATATATGTCCTGTATTATATAATATATGTTCTGTATTATACAATCGGATAGCGGTTGTCGTGAATAACAACAAGTTCAGCAATGTTCATACAGTTTATTATCCCCAATGTTACATCATACCCAGGCTGGGGGAGCCGCCCTGGGCATGTTTAGTATGTTCACAGTAAAACAAATTGAAATATCAAACACCATGTTTTATTATTTAACGCACAGTCACATTAGGTGCAAGTGTTTACTGAGCTCAAGTCAACGTTCAGCATGTAGACATATACAGTATGTACGGCATGGTATGGTATTCATCAGTGCACGGGTGACGCGTTCATCCGAGGGGGTTGATCAGTTTAGCCATGAAGAACGTAACATTGGTGGCCCTCTCCACTGTCCACTTGGTGTTGGGGCGTTGTTGTTGGGCCCATTCCAAGGGATCACGGTGTCCAGCTTCTCCAGCATCGCCTCTAGCGACGCCCGGTTAATGATGGTAAACGGTTGGTCAAATACCCGAATGTTACTGCTCGGGTAAAAGTATCGGACTTAGTCTGTCTCCTTATGCTGCAGCACATAACCAAACGCCAGATTCAACTTGAAGGTCGTAGTTTGATCGTTGAAGATGGCTTCCACGTAGATGCGTAGACAAGCGAGGTCGGTCAGTCGGAAATTGTAGATATCTTGAATAGGGTGATGACGGTGGAAACAGTGCCGGATCATGGGCCATTGGCGCCGATAGATGTCACTCACTGGATGGTCTTCGTGTAACAGATCGCTAGGAACATTTATAGATTCGTCCGCGAAGTGTACTTTGCTCTCTACGCCGTAAAAAATCTGGCCCAAGGTCTTGTCGTCGAAATTTGGCTGTTGAATGAGGGCGACATCATCATCGGCCCTCGTGCGATGGGTGGGAGTTCCCGCTGTCTCGATATTGGTGACTACGGGCTTCTCTACCTGCAAACGTGTCTGAGGAATAGGGTGCCGTGTGCGTTGGTGTCGCAGCAACTGACTGATCAGTTTGAAAAGACGACCACATTCCTCGCATAGATGCTTGGGTGCCCCATGCACTGTCCGTTCGTAACACCGTAGATTGTCCAGGCGATTAAATATTTTCCCACACCTCGTACAGCTATACCGGGCGGTTCCGTCGTGCTTGGTAGCCTCATGGCGGCGCAAGTCGTGCGGACGAGTGACTGATTTCGAGCACGTAGTACAAGTGAACATCTTGGTGGCTGACAGAGTGTCTGATGTTCTGAATCCTGAATGATCCAAAGTTACGCAACGCTGCACCAAACTACTTTGAGTTCACAGAACCTCCTTGCATTTCATATAAGTATACTAAATCTATAACCACCAAAATATTCAATTACTCCAATGATGTCAAGGAGTTTGATTGGAACTTATACACGTCAGGAGGCTATAGTTGTGATTGTGAATCGTCGAACTTTATCTATACACCATGAAAACATATTGCGACTGGTGCTCTTGATGTGGTGAGTGATAAGGATCTGAAATTACTCCTGATGAAAGGACCTAAATATAGAGAGCCAAGAAGAATAAATCTGAAGGCCGACCAGAAGATAGTCCTGTCTGCATTGGAACAGTACGTTATTGATTGGTCTAAGCGAGAAAAAGTTGAACCTACAGTACTCGCTGATTGGCTGGACCTCACCATGAGCAAGGTCGTTGAAACAATCCGCCATATTGACAGAAGTACTCTTCCCCAAGCAAAACAAGTACTGAGAAACCTCAATTCGCAAGAAGTTCTAGCAAATCTCCAAACTAAATTCGTCATAGTCCCAGCAGACTAAGCTTCGAATAATATAATATTCATATGTAAATATTACTATTACCAGGTGCTGGTTAAAGAATTGAGTGTAGACATATCTTCATCAAATACATCTACTTACTCCCAAACTGCATTTACTCTGGAAGATTTATCTAACAATCACAAAAAGTTTCTCAGGGAAAGAGGTATTTGTCTTCCAACCAATCATAACGACATACCAAAACTATACTGGACTCTCAAAATGCATAAATCACCATACAAAGTTAGATTCATAGCTGGTTCTAGAAGCTGCACCACCAAGCTTCTTTCAACCCTATTGACGAGGGCCCTTCAGGAGGTAAAAGCATTTTGGGAAAGGTATTGCGCCACTATTTCTAAGAACTCTGGCGTTGAATGTATGTGGATATTGAAAAACTCAAAATGTCTTACGGAAGAACTTGATGCTAAAGGTCACATACCGTACAGACATGTATCCACATGGGATTTCTCGACTCTCTATACTACAATCCCTCATCAGGACCTTATTGACCGTTTAAGTTCATTAATAGTATCTGTGTTCAAGAAAACTGATCGTAGATATATTAATGTCGGAAGCCATAAAGCATTCTTTAGCTCTACTGCATACAAGAGATATCATTCATGGGATGTTTCTTTGTTTATAGAGTTGCTTGAATTTCTCATTAAAAATATCTATGTGAAATTTGGCAAGACAATATATCAGCAGCATATAGGTATTCCAATGGGTACTAATTGTGCACCCCTGTTGGCTGACCTGTATCTGTTCTCTTATGAATATGACTATCTGCAGGCGCTTTCAAAAACCGATCCATTCAAAGCCCGTTCCTTCTCGTTCACCAAACGATATATAGACGATCTCCTCGCTGTGGATAATCGCTATATAAATGACGCAGTGAAGGATATATATCCACCTTCACTGGATTTGAAGGAAACTACAGACAGCCCTACAGGCACATCATATTTAGATATATATCTCTATAAAAACGAAGCGTGCATTCTCTCTCGTCGACTTTATGACAAAAGAGATGATTACAATTTCGACATCGTAAACTATCCCTTTCTGGACAGTAATTTTCCAGTGGGACCTGCATATGGCGTATACATATCTCGGTTAGTAGCGTTTGCTAGATCATGTGTTAAATGTGACGATTGTTACAGAAACTTATAAAACAGGGCTATTCCACCAAGCGCCTCCACTCAAAGTTTCTCAAATTTGGCGATACATATCGCATGCTGATAGCAAAATACGAACGTAGCGTGCAAGATTTATGGCGCTACGTTTCGTAACTTGTGTCTAATTCCGCTTAACCCGGGGCTAGGGGCCGTATGAACCCATGTACTTCAAGAACCTCATGGTACTCATATGAACAGTCACAATCAAAGCGTGACTGAGATACATCATTCTTTAGATGACGATTTTACAACGAATATTTTGGATTAAGAATACTGATCAGCAATACGGATTTGATATTTTTGGAACATCATGATGTCTTGCCGGCATCATTGAAAACTGTTGACCGCTTCTCTCTTGCAGGAAACAAGCCTATGTTTATGTATACTATGATTGTCTTTTTTAATTTGGTGCTAATACTGTTATATGGAATATGGAATAGGTCTTTGGATTATGAACGCGGGTATTCTCGAATGGACGACGGCTGAATTATGGATGACGGACTAGACGCTTGTAATGATGAAACGGCCAGGTCGCTTCCCTTTTATAGCACGCTAGCTGGTGATCTATTTTTAGTAGACTCAGTTCAAGTACCTCCAAGTCGAGGACCGAGATGTACTGGTGTACGTCTGAGCCGCATTGCGCTCGTGAGTGTGTTTGTGTTTGAGTCCAACCGTGCACAATGTCGAATTAGGTTCTCTCCGAAACTTCCTCTCATCGCATCAATATGCTCAGACCCATTCAATATAAACACAACCAAGAGACACCAACAACAGGCACATTGCGTAATACACGTTTTATTATCCTCACACCACCACCACCACCACCTAGCGTTGACGCCGTCAACGATCAGCATGTAGACATATGGTTTATGTACAGCATGTTATGGTATTCATCAGTGCATGGGTGAAGCATTCAGCCGATGGGGTGGACGGTCAGCTTGGATAACGAAAAACGTGACATTGGTCACCCTCTCTACAACCCAGTGGGTGTTAGGGCGTTGTTGTTGGGCCCATTCCAAGGGATCCACGGTGTCCAGTTTCTCCAGCATCGTCTCTAGCGACGCTCTATCCGTGATGGTAAACGGTTGGTGAAATACCCGGATGTTACTGCTCGTGTAAAAGTATCGGACTTGGTCTGCCTTCTTATGCTGCAGCACATAACCAAACGCCAGATTCAACTTGAAGGTCGTAGTTCGAACGTTGAAGATGGCTTCCACGTAGCTGCGTAGACGGGCGAGGTTGGCCAGTCGGAAATTGTAGATATCTTGAATAGGGCGATGACGGTGGAAACAGTGCCGGATCATGGGCCAATGGCGCCGATAGATGTCACTCACTGGATGGTCTTCGTGTAACAGATCGCTAGGAACATTTATGGGTTCGTTCGCGAAGTGTACTTTGCCCTCCACGTCGTACAAAATCTGGCCCAAGGTCTTGTCGTCGGAATTTGACTGTTGAATTAGGGCGACATCATCATCATCGGTCCTCGTGCGATGGGTGGGAGTTCCCACTGTCTCGATACTGGTGCCTGCAGGCTCCTCTACCTGCAAACGTGGCTGCGGAACAGGGTGTCGTGTGCGTTGGTGTCGCAGCAACTGACTGGTCAGTTTGAAGAGCCGACCACATTCTTCGCATGGACGCTTGGGTGGCCCATGAATTGAACGTTCATGGCGCTGAAACGACAGTGTACATATCGTATAGCGATACCGGGCGGTTCCGTCGTGCTTGGTAGCCTCATGGCGGCGCAAGTCGTGCAGACGAGTGAATGATTTCGAGCACGTAGTACAAGTGAACATCTTGGTGGTTGACAGAGTGTCTGATGAAACGGCCAGGCCGCTTACCTTTTATAGCACGCTAGCTGGTGATCTATTTTTAGCACACTCAGTTCAACTACCCCCAAGTCGAGGACCGAGATGTACTGGTGTACGACTGAGCCGCATTGCGCGCGCGTGTGTGTATGCGTGGGCAGTGGATTTTACATCCGGGACCTTGTCAACATCCGGGTTCCCCAGTGGGTTTTTCCCGTCGTTCCTCCGTCTTCCATCCGGGTACTGTGGTTTTACATCCGGGTCCCCATCTTACATCCGGGTTTTTCCATGTTTACTGTCACGTGTCCAGAACCGAAAGTTGTCACAAGACAGATGGCGCCCCCTGTCGGAAGTAGTAGGTCAGTATTGTAGATGTATTGGTAATAAGAAGTTTGAGTATCTATGATGACCCATATTGAACGGAAGTGACCTTTGACCCATGCGCACCATTATTATCCGGTATTCTGCAAGAGCATTTGGACACCTGTTGGCCTCAATAATTTGCATATGACCTCTGTGAGGTCACTTCCGCTTCCGTTCACGTGACCGTAACTGACCTTTGGCCCCTGCGCGCGCTGACAAAACATACCGGATAAAAATTGCGCGCATGTACGTCCGTCCGTCCGCCTGTCACACCTTTCTCGTTACCAGTTAATATATCTTTAGAATGACTTACCCTAGGCACACGGCACAGCAAACTTGCAGTGCACATTCATATGGTCGTGACCCACAACCCTATTGAATCTGGACCCGATTGGTTGGAAACTTTGGCGGCCATCTTTAATTTATGCAAAACCATCACAGCTTTCTCGTTACCAAGATATCTTTAGAATGACTTAGCCTAGGCACACCACACTTGCAGTGCACATTCATATGCTCGTGACCCAGAAACCTATTGAATCTGGATCCGATTGGTTGGAAAATTGGGTGGCCATCTTTAATTTATGCGAAACCATTAAGCTTGTGTATATCGGGTACCATTTCGCTGTTCAGTGTGAAAGTTGGCATAGATCATTGATGCATCAAGAAACTTCAAAGGAATGACCAATCAGTTTCCCTGATTCGGTGGAAACCTTGGCGGTCATCTTTAAGTTATGCAAAAGCTTTAATGATATATATCTCTGATGCCATTTAAGTATTCTATACGAAACTTGGTATACAGCATCGATGTATGAAGAGACTTGCAATGAATAACCACATCAGTTCCTCTGAGTTGCAGGAAGGATGGGTGGCCATCTTTAGTTTATGCAAAATCATTAATGATCTCTGATACTGTTCAAGTGCTTGATGTAAAATTTGGTATACATCATCGATGCATCAAGAGACTACGATGAATGACAGTAGTAGGGTAAGCGTAAATTGGGTATTATTTCCCCCGGATGTAACTATGACGTCACAACTTCCTATGGTGGCGCCATCTGTACACTTTGGATGCATGGGGGGCAACTCGATCTGCCAGAGTTTGGCCGCCATCTTGAATTTCTGAGGAGGTGTGGGCGGCCATCTTGAATGTTGTGGAAAAGGGGATGTACTCCTCCGCGGTGATGCGGTCCTGGCGGTGATGCGGTCTGCCTCCGCGGAGAAAAAGTAGTCCCTGGACTGGAAATACGCTGCATGGTCCGATGGGGTCGAGTGAGGTATCAAAGTGAAGCTTATGTGAAGGGGCATCTAATGGGCTGGGTGTGGGGTTGAAATATCGGCATTCTGCGCATGCGCGGTGGCCCAAGGGTATGAAAATAGACGTTTTGAGAGCTAGGGGAGTCCCTAATGGTCCGATGGAGTTGAGTGAGGTATCAAAGTGAAGCATTCGTGAAGGGGCATCAGATGGGCTGGGTGCATGTAAATTTTTTCCTGAAAAAAAACGGAACACGGACTTTATCGAAAAATCCGGGAAAATGCCTATATGGGGTATGGGGGGTATATAGGTCGCCGGGCTTAACGGGGCTTGCCTATCAATAGAGTTATCTCCCCCTAGTTCCAGGGTGGGTGTATGTAAAAAAATTCCTGAAAAAATACGGAACACTGACTTTATTCTAAATTACGGGAAAATGCCTATATGGGGTATGGGGGGTATAGGACCATCCTGGGAAACCTACTTCTCGACATTTGCGGTAGGGTTGTTTGGATTTGTTTTTCACGTCTCGTCATTTAGAACACGATAGGAAGTGTCCCGGAGCGAATCGGTGAAATTTTTGAAAAAGTACGATATAGCCCCATATAGTCCCATACTGGGGGGTATAGGACCCATGTTTGTCCCCCTGGGAAACCTATTTCTATACATTTGCGGTAGGGTTGTTTGGATTTGTTTTTCACGTCTCGTCATTTAGAACATGATAGGAAGTGTCCCGGCACGAATCGGTGAAATTTTTGAAAAAAGTCACCGAGACCCATATAGCCCCATATAGTCCCATACTGGGGGTATAGGACCCATGTTTGTCCCCCTGGGAAACCTACTTCTATACATTTGTGGTAGGGTTGTTTGGATTTGTTTTTCACGTCTCGTCATTTAGAACATGATAGGAAGTGTCCCGGCGCGAATCGGTGAAATTTTTGAAAAAGTACGATATAGCCCCATATAGTCCCATACTGGGGGTATAGGACCCATGTTTGTCCCCCTGGGAAACCTATTTCTATACATTTGCGGTAGGGTTGTTTGGATTTGTTTTTCACGTCTCGTCATTTAGAACATGATAGGAAGTGTCCCGGCACGAATCGGTGAAATTTTTGAAAAAAGTCACCGAGACCCATATAGCCCCATATAGTCCCATACTGGGGGTATAGGACCCATGTTTGTCCCCCTGGGAAACCAACTTCTATACATTTGTGGTAGGGTTGTTTGGATTTGTTTTTCACGTCTCGTCATTTAGAACATGATAGGAAGTGTCCCGGAGCGAAACGGTGAAATTTTTGAAAAAAGTCACCGCGGCCTGGGTAGGCCCATAGGCCTATACTGCATGGCTATGGGTTTATAGGGCCATACGGGGTGGACGTGTTGGAGTCTAGGTGGGCCACTAATGGTCCGATGGGGTCGAGTGAGGTCTTATTTTGAAGCTCTCATGCAGGAGCACTTGACTACACTAATGGTTCGTACGCTGTCAATACTCTGCGCATGCACAGCCTGGCCGTAGTATAGAAAGCAGGCATTTTTGGGGTGTGTGTGGGAGTGTTTGGGTTAAAGATGGGCTATTCACGGTTCGAATGGGTCGAGTGAGGTATCAAAATGAAGCATTCGTGAAGGGGCATCTGATGGGCCGGGTGTGGGGTTGAAATATCGGCATTCTGCGCATGTGCGGTGGCCCAAGGGTATGGAAATAGACGTTTTGGAGCTAGGGGAGCCCCTAGTGGACCAATGGGGTCGAGTGAGGTATCAAAGTGAAGCATTCGTGAAGGGGCATCTGATGGGTTGGATGTGCGGTAGGAATATCATGCGCAGACGCAATGCGGAGCTCTCATCCAATCAGAAGCGAGTATTTCAAATCCGTCACAGAGCTCTCAGCCAATCAGAAGCGAGTATTTTGACCCGGTGCATTATGGGATTTATCCAAGATGGCGGCGCGAATGTTCAAGATGGCGGCACATCCGGTGTCGAAAACTGGCCATTTCGTCGCGATGTGGTCACCTAGTGTCGAAAACTGCACCCTGTATGGACGTACCCGAAAAGACACGAAGGTGAACGACATTGTGGAAAAACCCCACAGACAGGTTAGTACATGCATTCCTATGATGTTCACAGGTTACGCCCATTCACGAAGGGCCGTCACAGGGCTTAGTAGAAAAAAACGCATTTCTAACCTTATGGCGCAAGCGAGTATAACAAGTGCCACGCACGGTGTATAAAACCCTACCCAACAGGTACACTATAAAGCCACCTCTCTCACCGTTCGCTTTTCATTCCCCACCATGGCAGCGAGCGGAACAGAGCTTGCGTTATTCCAACTGACGTCCGACGTCTACCTCATCGTCAATGACGATCACCTGGAGCTGGTCCAAGACGCACCGCAGAAGATGAAGATTTTGTTATCGCTATCAGGCTGGACTCTATTGACACGATTGTTACAGGGAAAAGACCCCGAAAGGGATTTCATGCACGTGGAAGACGGCGTGCACATACGCACTGCTGGAGAGGATTCTCTTTTTCCCCGGTTGGAACAGAGTGGAGGTCCCTATATCACACTCTGCCCACCCTTATGGATGGCACTGAAAGATGTACTCCCCGCGGTGGATGACTGACTAAACTCCGAGGTGAAAGAAGGGACTGTGGCTACCCGGAGGCTTTCACCTGGCTGCACCCTATTGTTGTACCCCAAACGAGTGGACCTCATCGATAGCGGACTTACGTGTTGGTGTACGTCTGAACCCAAAGCGCACGTCTCTTTGTCACCGGAAGGATGGACTACCTTGAAACGGGTGTTGTTGGGTGACCTGCACGGTGATAGCATTCACCTGTGTGACGACGTCTACATTTTCTGCGGTCCCTATTTTGCTCGACTCCTCTGTCTGAAGCGAGGTGGTTTTACCCTGGACCCCGATCTATGGACGGCTTTGGAACAAGTAGTCCCCATTGTCGATAAGGTACTATCTCTATAGGAGCCACATAACCCATCAGAATAGTACGTATCACGGACTACACCCGTAGAGCTAGGCGCGCATGTGTGACCTGGTCTACAAAACACGTCTCTCTGGATCCTACACCTTCATTTCTACGGTTGCAGAGCCATGACGGAGATCCAGCCCTATGCGACTCGCATTTTACAGCATGCCACCGTGGTGAATTCACTCACGGGTTACCGAGCAGTGGTCCGGTCCATGTTTGCAGATGGCGACGACAACGAGGGGCGACGCCAGATCCTGAACGAGTTCACAGAAGCGGTCCTCGACAGAGTGCACTCGATGGAGAGGTGTGCCATCACTCACCACTACTGGACTATGACAGCCATCCTTGATGCTCGGGTATTGACAGTGGGACTATAATACTCTGGTAAAAACAAAGAACATCGGAACATTAGCTTAAATGCCCACTACCTGGTGGTCTTCAAAAACCCGAGAGATACCACTCAACTGCTGCACCTGGCGAGACAGATGTATCCCGGCCGCACACCGTTTGCGTTGGAAGCCTTTAAAGATGCCACAACCCCTCAGCACGGGTATATGCTCTTCGACCTCAAGCAAGCCACCCCCGAGCACCTTCGACTACGGACCGGCATCTTTCCCGGAGAGGCCCACCACGTGTACATGCAAAAATAATGTAAACACACCCACAGTGGCGCCCCCAGCTGGGATGTGTGTGTTTGATGATGGGATAATGAAAAGAATGAATACCACAGCAGGGTTGACTTTATCTCTGAGGTGGATAAAAAGAACAGAGTTGTGGGTTCTAGCATTAGTTGTACATGATGTCTGCGCGAGTACGGAAGCACGCTCCCACGCTCCGTGTATTGAAGACGGCCCCACCCGAGTTAGTCCGAACCATTGTACGCGGTGCGGACCCTGACCTTGTACGCTGTCTGTGCGAGATCGGGTACAACCTGTTAAAAGGCAACGTACCACTGACTCCGGCTCAGAAGACCAAGTTGGCCAAGCATAAGACAGGTCTCCGAACCCTAGTCCAGAAGCGGGTCCCTCAAACACAAAAGAAAAAGGTGTTACAGAAAGGCGGCTTTCTCGGGGCCATCTTAGCACCGTTGCCGCTTCCGTGTTGGGTCCAGTATTGGGTGGACTCTTTGGCCGACAATGAACCACACGAAAAAAATGGTCCTCGTCGAACCACGGTTCCTTCAAAACCTCCAATCGCCCTACCCTGTCCCACCTACGGTGAAGACCATAAACACCCTCGATGGAGAGATGCAACAGATCTTACAGAGACCGGGGTTAAGCGACAGTGAGAAAGTACAACGGTACAATGAGACGCTTCAACGGTACATGACGTTCATGGACCAATACAAAACCCTCTCTACCCCACCACCACCACCACCACCACCACGTGACACACCGCCGACCTCAGCACCCCTCCAACAGCCGCCATTACCAGGGGTAGCACCCACAGCCCCACAGTGGGTGGAAGACGAAGTGCTGAAGAGTGTACCTGCATCGTTCAAGAAACAAGCTGGCCTGGTATTACAACGGATGAAACAGAATCCTAACATGACTTGGAATGATAAAGGCGAACTCCTGGTACAGAATCAGGTGGTCCCCGGCACCCACATGACGGATTTAGTGAATGACCTGATGCGTAAACGCAGATCGCACACGGATCCTCGAGGATGGGAGGTCTTTGCTCAAGGCTTGAAAGACATGCATGTACCACAGGAATTGGTGGGGAACCCCCACCGCTGGGCCTTTATGCAGCAAACCCAGCAATCGCCGAGTGGCCCACTACCTTCTTGGGAAGCCGACTGGGAACCGGAGTCACCCCCCAAAACTCCACCACCACAACGGGCACCTTCTTTTCAGACCTTTAAAAAACCACCCTTGATCAGGACACCCCACATCTCCAGAGCCGTGACACGTAGCAAGTCAACGCGACGAACACGACGTCGGACACAACCGCCCAAGGCCTGGAACACCTATTAAAACCAACAGCAGCAGCAGGACAGCTCAGTCGCCATGTTTTACCTCACCCTACCCAGTAACAGTTCGCTGGATGTGTTTCCTGACAACACCGTGGCCAAGTACGTGACCCAGTTACCGCAACCGTTGCATTTACCTGGACGATGGGAATGTGGCCTCGTGGATATCCAATACCCTTACTCGTGGTACAACGTGCGAGCCAATGAAGTGTGGTACGAGGTGACCTACGAAGGAAAAGACACCCGACTCACCCTCCCCGAAGGCCAATACGATACTCCCAAGGAGTTCATGGGTGGGCTGTCAAGACTGTTGCATTATAAGGCTCTACGGGAGGTCACGAATACTTCAAAACCCATCAAAGCCTATCCCTTCAAGAATCACGTGAACTTCGATTACAACGCACACAACGACAAGGCAGAGCTTGTCGTCACCGCCAACGCGAGTGTCGTACTGAGTCCTATCCTACAGCAAATGCTGGGTTTCGATCTACAGACGTTCGCTGGTCCCACCGCCCACCAAGGCGAGATCCCGATGGATATGAAGTCGGGTATGTACGGACTCTACGTCTACTCGGACGTGGTGGACAGCCACATCGTGGGCGATATCAACACACCTCTGTTACGGGTGGTGCCCATTAAAAAGTTGTATGGAGATCAAGTCACCCACAGTTTCACCCACATGCTCTACCTGCCCGTACGACAAACACACATCAACACGATCACGGTGGATATAAGAGATGACACGGGACGACCGGTGGCATTCGAACGCGGAAAAGTGGTGGTGACACTTCATTTTCGACAAGCACGTGCTCCCCACTTTGCATAATGAAGGTGCCTTACGAGTGCGATGCACGCAGCTATATGGACTATTATGCCCAACAGGCCGGGGGTGGCTTTCCGGTTTTTAGTGGTGCACGCATGCAACGTGGACATGGACTGGGGAACATACTCGGGAGCATCGTCAAAACGTTCCTGCCCTTGGTGACGCGTGGGGTGAAAGCAATCGGCAAACAAGCGGTACGCAGTGGACTGCAAGTGGCCGGTGATGTCTTGGGGGGTACGGCACCTAAAGAAGCCTTGAAACGGCGGGCCAAAGAAGCGGGAGGCGTCTTGGTGGCCAAAGCACAACGCACCGTAGGGAATAAAAGAGCTGCCCCACCGAGACCACGCACCAGTCGACGACCGACCCAGCGACGACGCACATCGAAGACCCGGGATATCTTTTCTTAAACATGTCCTTGATCCACGCCGAGTCCTGCCCCTCCACCAACAGTGAATTTGATTTGTGGACCGTGCCGCCCGATACAGACCAGTGCCAAACAAGGATTATGGGTGGAGCATCTCCCGCTGTCCAGCATCAACGCAACAGGGCCCATCGAGTTCACCATCAGTAATGCGGATACGGCCTATGTGGATTTAGCCCATACATACTTGTATGTGAAAGCCAAGATCGTCAATGGAGATGGCACCAGAATCGCCGACCAAGCAACGGTGGGCCCGACGAATCTCTGGCTGCACTCGATGTTTCAACAGGTGGATATATTTCTCAGCGACAAACTCATCAGTGACTCGACCAACACGTACCCCTATCGAGCCTACATCGAGACGCTGTTGTCGCATGGGCGAGAGGCTAAAAAATCTCAACTGACAGCCGCTTTATTCTACCAGGACAAAGCCGAGCACATGGGCGCAGAGAACGACAATACGGGATATAGCAAACGGAAGGCTTTGACCGCGAACGGCGTCTCGGTGGATATGATCGGTCGACTGCACGCAGGCATGTTCATGCAAGACCGATACCTCTTGAACAAGATCCCCATCAAAATCCGACTGATACGGGCGCCTCCGACCTTCGCCTTGATGGCCACTAACGTAGAGGCGCATGTAGCTGACTATAAGATTGTCATCCAAGACGCAGTCCTGTATGTCCGAAAACCGAATCCAGCCGTTCAATTGGGACACATGAAAGCCTTGGAAACAAAACCAGCCCAGTACCCTATCCGACGTGTACAAACCAAAGTGTTCTCTGCGTCTGCTGGAAATATGAGCGGCAACAAAGAAAACCTGTTCCTGGGGGAACTACCCAAGCGATTGATCCTGGCCTGTGTGGAAAATACCAGTTTCAGTGGAGCCTACCCAGAGAATCCGTTTGACTTTAAAAATTTCGGCATCAATTTTGTGGCCCTGCATGTGGATGGACAACAGGTGCCAGCCACGGCCTTAACACCGAACTTTGGGCGCGCGAATTTCATTCGAGCCTATCAGAGCCTGTTTACAGCCACCGGTCAAATCAACCAGGACGAAGGGAATTTCATCAGTCGGGAGGACTACGGGAACGGATACACGTTGTTCTGTTTCGATCTGACCCCACCTTAGAGAACGACCATCAGCTGGCCCTGGCCAAGCAAGGCAATTTACGGTTGGAAATCCACTTTCTACGAGCCCTCCGGAGCACCGTCAATGTGATCTGCTACGCCGAGTTTGACAACATCATTCAAGTGGACAAGGCGCGCAACGTGCTGTGTGACTTCTCCACCTAACATGGATACAGACCAGATAACCACCGTGCTGGAGAATGACCCAGAGACACGTATGATGTTTCAAGGGGTGTTCGGCCGAGATGTGTTCCCATTAGACCGTATGTATCCTGCTGCTTACGTTCTCAACACGGACCCGATGGATCGGCCCGGTGAACATTGGGTGGCCGTGTACTTGACAGAACAGCAGGGCGAATACTTTGACCCGTACGGCCTGCCACCCCTCCATCCCGATTTAACAGACTTCATGGATCAAGGCACAGAGACGTGGTGTTGGAACAGTCAAACGTTGCAAAGCCTGACCAGTAGCGTGTGCGGACAATATTGCTTGTTTTACCTGTACCATCGATGCCGGGGAAGACCCTTATCTACCATAGTACAGATGTTTGACGAGTACCCCAAGGCCGAGGACCGCGATGTACTCGTATATGACTGGGCCGCCCATCATTTCAATGTACAAGCCCCGTTCTGGGCTTAAGTTCTTTCAATGTACACACGGCCGCTGTTCTGGGCTTAAGTTTACAAGCCCCCTGTTCTGGGCTTCAGTTCTTTCAATGTACAAGCCCCCTGTTCTGGGCTTCAGTTCTTTCAATGTACAAGCCCCTTGTTCTGGGCTTCAGTTTTCACGTGGTTGTTCTCACGTTGTTGTTGTTACTGAATAAAAAACAAAATGAGATCTCACCAAAAAACCCTGTCTTGTGTGTTTTATTCATAATGCATCAATGCCCAATGTGGAGATTCAGTCAAACTGAAATCAGTGGTGTAGGATGGGGCCAAAATGTAACCCATCAATGTTAGAATGCAAGCGCACTATAGTAAAATAGAGAGCCAATGAAATCAGCCCACAGACCAAGTACGTGTTTTGGTCTAGGTTTGGAGCGGGCATTTCATTGAGGTGCGTGTAAAGGAAGACGGTGAGTGAAGACTCGTCCAACACGTATAGATTAAGTTTATGACTATAAGTTATATGAGCATAATGCATGAAACTGGCTTTGAACACCGTATTAGCCAATCAGTGGCCTAGAATGGAGCCAAAGGTAACCCATCCATGTCCAGAAAACATTACCCGGGTGTACAAGAACCCGGATGTAGGCGCGGACGTAGGCGACAAGTACCCGGATGTAGGCACAGACGTGTACCTAGTACCCGTCCATTGGTTCTTTTTCTCGATCGCTCATTGGCTCTTTTTCTCGACCGCTGATTGGTCCAAATGGACCTGCCCATCCTTCCCAGGTTCATTTACAATCCCCTTTTGGGGTTCAAGCTCTGACTATATCGATGCCGCAACATTGTCTCATTGGACATAGAACCTTTTGACTTGGATGTCACCTTTTGTCCCGCGCGCGCGCTGCGGCCGGAGAACCCGCGCGCGCGCGCACTGGGGGGGGGGAGCCGGGAAAGTTGGAGGTAGTGTGTTTGAGCATTCATCCCAACCGGAATGACGTCACACACACACACACTTGCGCAACCCCAGTACATGACAAACACAGACAAGTCTGGACATGTCCAAAGGTGACGCCTCATTCACCCCAACCGCAAGTGACGTCATATGCAAATTTCTGAGGTCAAAGGTCAATAGGGCTCGCCTAGACCCCAAAAACGTCTATTTCCATACCCTTGGGCTACCGCACATGCGCAGAATGACCCTATTTCTACCCCACATCCACGCCATCAGAGGCTCCCTCACCTAGGCTTCACATGGATACCTCACACGACCCATTCGAACCGTGAATAGCCCATCTTTAACCCAAACACTCCCACACACACCCCAAAAATGCCTGCTTTCTATACTACGGCCAGGCTGCGCATGCGCAGAGTATTGACAGCGTACGAACCATTAGTGTAGTCAAGTGCTCCTGCATGAGAGCTTCAAAATAAGACCTCACTCGACCCCATCGGACCATTAGTGGCCCACCTAGACTCCAACACGTCCACCCCGTATGGCCCTATACACCCATAGCCATGCAGTATAGGCCTAGGGGCCTACCCAGGCCGCGGTGACTTTTTTCAAAAATTTCACCGTTTCGCTCCGGGACACTTCCTATCATGTTCTAAATGACGAGACGTGAAAAACAAATCCAAACAACCCTACCACAAATGTATAGAAGTAGGTTTCCCAGGGGGACAAACATGGGTCCTATACCCCCAGTATGGGACTATATGGGGCTATATGGGTCTCGGTGACTTTTTTCAAAAATTTCACCGATTCGTGCCGGGACACTTCCTATCATGTTCTAAATGACGAGACGTGAAAAACAAATCCAAACAACCCTGCCGCAAATGTATAGAAGTAGGTTTCCCAGGGGGACAAACATGGGTCCTATACCCCCCAGTATGGGACTATATGGGGCTATATCGTACTTTTTCAAAAATTTCACCGATTCGCTCCGGGACACTTCCTATCGTGTTCTAAATGACGAGACGTTGAAAACAAATCCAAACAACCCTACCGCAAATGTATAGAAGTAGGTTTCCCAGGATGGTCCTATACCCCCCATACCCCATATAGGCATTTTCCCGTAATTTAGAATAAAGTCCGTGTTCCGTATTTTTTCAGGAAAAATTTTACATACACCCACCCTGGAACTAGGGGGAGATAACTCTATTGATAGGCAAGCCCCGTTAAGCCCGGCGACCTATATACCCCCCATGCCCCATATAGGCATTTTCCCGGATTTTTCGATAAAGTCCGTGTTCCGTTTTTTTTCAGGAAAATTTTTACATGCACCCAGCCCATCTGATGCCCCTTCACGAATGCTTCACTTTGATACCTCACTCAACTCCATCGGACCATTAGGGACTCCCCTAGCTCTCAAAACGTCTATTTTCATACCCTTGGGCCACCGCGCATGCGCAGAATGCCGATATTTCAACCCCACACCCAGCCCATTAGATGCCCCTTCACATAAGCTTCACTTTGATACCTCATCGGACTTTGATACCCCATCGGACCATGCAGCGTATTTCCAGTCTAGGGACTACTTTTTCTCCGCGGAGGCAGACCGCATCACCGCCAAGACCGCATCACCGCGGAGGAATACATCCCCTTTTCCACAACATTCAAGATGGCCGCCCACACCTCCTCAAAAATTCAAGATGGCGGCCAAACTCTGGCAGATCGAGTTGCCCCCCATGCATCCAAAGTGTACAGATGGCGCCACCATAGGAAGTTGTGACGTCATAGTTACATCCGGGGGAAATAATACCCAATTTACGCTTACCCTACTACTAATGACAGATCTGGTTTCTCTGATTCGGCCGAAATTTTGGCGACCATCTTTAATTTATGCAAACTCTTTAATGATGTATATCTCTGTACCATTTGAGTGTTCTCTACGAAACTTGGTATACAGCATCGATGTATGAAGAGACTTGCACGAATGAATAACCACATCAGTTCCTCTGAGTGGCGGGAAGAATGGGCGGTCATCTTAACTTTATGCAAAATCATTAATTTCTATCACTGATAGAAAAATCGATGTAAAATTTGGTATACATCATCAAGAGACTTATGTAATGAATACTGGTTTCTCTGATTGGACGGAAATCCTATAGGGGCCATTTCTAATTGCAAATTTTTTGATAATCTGTATATTTGTCACTTGACTGCTTGCTGTTCCTGAGCCCCTTGAAGCTCCCGGGGATTGACCTGGGGTGTCGTTGTGCACATTCCAAGTCATGGTAAGAATAGGTTTCAGCTCCGCAGAAAGCTTGTCCTAGACCGCATCACCGCAATTGTGTTTCATGAATGTATATTGCCCTCGATTTTACATCCTTGTCCCTGGTCACCTGCTTGTCACATTTTTGCAGAAGGAACTTTACAGGGACAGATCCTTCATATTTTATCCCGGCCTGGAGGCACTATGTGACCCCTGAAATCCGGAACTGTATATGTCTATACCATACCATCTTAAATTCAACATAACCAGGTGTAATTTGGAAACACCAGCTTGGCATACCTAGTTCAGGCAGATCTTTAATTAATTATTTCTTTACTGGACGACGGCTGAATATTGAAGGATTTACTAGATGTTTGTATTTTCCAAATGCACCCCAGGTGCTAATGGATATCCTTTGATATTTTGGATATGCTGACATAAAATTTCACCTTCCGTTCACAAATATAGGTGGCCACTGGGGCCAAATATGAAATTTCGTTTCTGGACGAAACATTAGAATCGCACAACGGATTCTTTCCATATTTGGTTTGTGGAAAACATTTTACACAAGATGTCAGTCGGCATAGGGTTTCGTAAACATACATCAAAAGGTGGCGCTATCTAGGGACAACTCTGGACAAAAAAGGAACAATTAACGGATTCTTTCGAAATTTGCTATGTGGATATCTTGCCACAAGATGCTTAGTATTGCGTTCTGTCCACAAAAGCCCAAAGGTGGAGACCAACATGAAGTTTATTTTCTGTACAATGGCATTACAACAAATAATGGGATTCTTTCGAAATTTGGTATGGATACCTCGCCAGAAATATATTGCTCAGAATTCTATCTGTAAAAATAATTAAAGTTTCCCTTAATGGATGGGCAAGTGGGGCATCACTTGGATTGAATTCGCTCGGATTTTTACAGTTATGAACAACTGAACATCAAACATCATAGCCCGTTAGCACATACATTTATTACCTAAACATGTAGACAAGTCGCTTGCATAGTTTACATGGAATGTACATTGCAGTACACATGCACATACAACTGAAGACTGATGACGATAAACTTATTAATACATCGTTATTATGTAGCTGGAAGATTTGAAATTTGTTTGCCGACGGGTCATTCTTAGGTCTCTAAGCAGCTATCCTTCATCTTCTGCCCCCAGTTCCCCACCGGTGCCATCGCCATCATCATCACCGCCATCGCCATCATCATCACCATCTTCGTCATCTGAATGAACAAACATGGCAAAAATCAGTGTAAGCAAATCATGCTTCTTGCAATCGATTTTCAGTTTGCTGGGTCCCGAGGAATAGAGCCATGGGCACGACTAAGGGTTGGAATGGATGCTATGTACCGATAATAGACACTACAACGGTCTCGGCCTCGATCGGTTGATCGATAACTTGAACCGAGCCCGTGTGGATGTTTTAACCAGAAGAAATGGGATTGTTTTCATATTCTAGTGTTTAATATTTTACTTACCAGTATCGGTATAAAAATATCACAAAAATGGTGCACGCCCATGAACAAACTCCGAACAGCGCATGTCAGCTGAACGACTATCGCCTGGCTACAAGCATTGCCCGCAATTGAAAATATCGTTAACACGCTCTCAGCGTTGAGATTACTCCGCAATATATACCTTCCTTCTTTCCTCTAGAAGCCTTTGTTTCATCAACCATATATATCCCCAAAGTATTTAATAAATAGCTTACACCGAAAAAGAAGTTAGATTCTTGATTTTCTCGCCGTTCTCAACGAATCTATTTGCGTAGGGAGCTGCATATATGTGCGTGATTAGTCCCATCGTAACACACCCACGTGTTCCCTGGTCTTCGGATCCGTGCTAGAGCATTCGACTGCGGGCAGTGCTTGTAGCCAGACGATAGTCGTTCAGCTGACATGCGCTGTTCGGGGTTTGGCCCATGAATACACTGCATGAGAGAGCGAGTTGATCTGAGGATGAAGTCGTCGCCTTGTCAGGAGTCATTCTGCGCTCGATATTTGCTGGGATACAAGATAACTACATTTCGTCCCAGATATTAGCGATACTTTGCGCAGTTTGAGTATGAGCTCGCATCCAAAGCAGCTATTCCATTTGAGGGTGCACCGAAGGAAGTTATCCTAAATTTTGTAACACTTACACCTATTACACACTGATAACCATGCAATTATTAGACGATTTAGCACGGTTAACTTTCTGACGTATGAAATATACACCCGTGATCTTGACACGCACAGGTGTTCACTCAGGAGAATCCATTTCACAGGGCGGGTGACAAATGACAGGACAAATTCTCGTCTGCCTATACAATCCAATAAACAAATAGAATGGATACCCTGCGAGTAGGAACTTCAGTTTATTTTTAAGGCAGAAAATGTATAATCGCAGATACTTACAAACCAATTGGGACATACGAGTGTTACACAATAAGAAACAGATCAACAGGAGAAACAAGATGTGCTTTCAGATACGAATTATCTAGAGAAACGGAGATCGGCGAGTTCATCAGAGACTCAGATGATGAATCTCTTCATTCTGTTTTAAATGCCGACATAACACGAGTGTGAGCAGCTGAACAAAGGTAGAATTTCTCCGCTGACGATGAGAAATTAAGAGATCTGGCCAACAAACGAAATGAACCAGAGACTGATAGACAAACGAAATGGGGAATACGGATATTTAACGGTATTAAATTCGTTTTATATTATTAATAAAGACATAAATTTCTGTCTCAAGTTGAACTGTTGGTTCCATTGTGAAATTGATTAAGGATGACGCACAAATAGGCTTGTATGCATGTATGTTTCACACAGTCTCAGGTGGCAAAAAGACTGCGCCCCCTTCTGAGAGACGACATAAACTCGTCCATTGATATTGGCACGCTGCCAACTGAGGCGGAAGGCACATTTCAACAAAGGGAAGAAAGGTTGTGAACGTTTAAAATATCTTTCAAATCTTTCATGTTAATCTTTGTTGATAATCAATTTGAGTAGTGCAACAGAATAGAAATGTTTTCATAGTCGTGCTAAATCGTTCTTTTACGCACGGTTAGTGTGGGAAAGTTGATAAATTTTAGGGCGCGGACTTCGCCCTTGCCCTAAAATAGAAACTTTCCCACACAAACCGTGCGTAAAATAACGATTTAGCGCGCCTATGAAAACATTATTTCTTAACTATATCAATCTGTAACTCTTTCTATATATTTTACATTGTATTATGTAGTATATTCTACCAGGAATTTGCTTCGTAGATTTGTCTATGAAGGTGATATTTTTCATGTTTCAAACTACACATATTGCAGGACAAGAAGTCTAATTTGGGGCTGTATTTGTGTTATACGTTCTAAGGAAGATTGGGGGTAAGTAAAGCCAGTGTTTTACTGTGTTCTGATCTGAGACCTGGAATTGAAATTTTTCACTTGGTGTTGGAAACTGGACCCTCCCCCTGATCCTTAAATAGAACTTTGCCACACTAACCGTGCGTAAAATAACAATTTAGCACGCCTATGAAAACATTATTTCTTAAATATATCAATCTGTAACTGCGCAAAACACATCCAGTGTTCTGCAATGATTACACGTAATATCTTACCGTCGTCAAAATACAACGGAGCGTTTTCGAACTCCTCTGGGGTCAAACCATTCAAACAGTCATCATCCTCTGAAAAAAGAAAGCAAAGTGAGGTTTGATTTAATAAGCAAAGTGAGGTTTGGTTTAATATATTAATGTCATTAAGAAAAGTCAATTACTATTTTATATGCATCTTCCTGTTTAAGCAGAAATACTGTAACTGTGTTCATATAGTTGCATGTTGGAAACGAACCTGGGTTCTACAAGTCAGTTATACAAGAAGTCTATCAAACTAGAAGTGTGACACTTGACAGCAGCATGCAGATGTGTCTTAAGCTGTACATTAACCTATAAATAACACAGCTGTTAGATTTAACGTTTGACCCTGCGGTATCTTCGGCTTCAATTTCGAGCCAGTAACAGACAAAAGTTTCTCTTCATCAAGCAAAGTGTCAGTTCGAGGACATGTATTTTAGCGCTGACAGATGAAGCGCTGAGGAACGATGCTGTCTTAGAAAGAAGAAATAGACAATGTGATACTTCTATTTTGATAGACGTTTCGGTATACATATTCGTCACAAACGTATTCAAAGACTGCCGATGAAAGCAAGCTTTTTATCTAGGGTACCGGTATAAATTCAAATGTAGTTACATAAAATCTGAATGTGTGGGCCTAAATAACAACGGGAGATTTTCTGATGGATGCTCCACGTACTATTAATGTTGAACAGGTTGAAAGCCTCCTCTACGTTAGCTGGTTCTACGTTCAGAAAGTCGGCCAACTCCTCCAATGTGATGCACCCATCGTTGTTCGAGTCGTAATTGGAAAATGCATGAGGAAGAGGAATCAACGTTCTTCCATCTTCTAACTGAAAGGATAAATATGTCCAAAATGCACCTGAAGTACGGAAACTCTGAAACGTATGGCCTTGAAACATGGTTGAAACAAGTCCAGGTAAATCCTAAATCCTCGCAGAGGGTTACCTGGGCATAATTGGTGATTCAAATGAGTTCTTGAGAAGATGTATATTATCTTTTATTCAATCTCGTAAATATCATCCCCGCTTGTTGTGAATTAGCATGTCGATATCCCAAGCCTGTGGAGTTTGCTTTGACTTCCGATGTCCATTTCAGCCCAACATCAAAGTAGATTGGCCAGCCATGAAATTAGAACCAATCACATCTCCTATACCTCGCAGTGGATTGGCGTAATCAGCTAGCTCAGCGCGTTCACTGATCGGTTTGATTTAGAGGAAATCGCTCGATCTATTTATACTCAAGATTTCTTCTTTGAAATAGCAGGACCGCAACTTGGCTGGGTGGTGCTTTTAGTTGGTTCGTCGCGATATAGCTGAAATATTGTTGAAAGCGACGTTAAATTCTATTCACTGATACTCAATCACTCAGAACTGGTTTGGATAACTAACCAAGCCAGTGTATCGATCCTAACAGATTGATTGATTCACTGACTCGCGGGGATGAGAATAGCCTGGCATTTCAGCCGAGAATTTCTAGTCCCTGAATCGTACATCATACTGAGTATTATTATGCTTAAGCCCCAGTCACACTGCCAAGAATTGAGTATGCGAATCACCGCGAACTGGAAAATCGTGTTCATTCTTAGCAATTCGTACTGGCATCTTGCGGGGTTCGTCGCAGATCGTGACCGTTCTTGCCAATTCTCGAAGGGAGTACGAAAGTTTTGCCCCAGTCACACTGTCAAGAATTGGGAAGGCGAATCACCGCGAACTGGAAAATCGTGTTCATTCTTGGCAATTCGTACAGGCATCTTGCGGGGTTCGTCACAGATTGTGGCCGTTCTTGCCTATTCTCGAAGGGAGTACGAAAGTTTTGAAATGTTTAAAACATTCGCCGGCCAAGTACGATTAAATGGTATACGTTTGGCATTCTTGGCACCATCCTACTGCGTTCTCGCATGCATTCTCCTCCTATCGTGTATATTCGTGGGTAGTCGTAGTAGTTCTTTCGGTCACAAATCAGCAAGAATGCCGTACGCATTTTACGATGATTGTTGGACGCATTCTGCGCTTCTTGTACGATCATACTACGATATTGAGGAGAATTCAACACGATGTGTGGCGACAGTACTACGAATACCCACGACAGTACTACGAATAACCACGCTGGCGCTACGTTTCAAGAAGAATAGGCTACGCTTCCTCGCGAATCTCGTACGATTTCATAGGATTGCTCCACGATCTCTCGCGGAGACCATATCGTATGTTGTACATTTCAAAGAAGACGGATCATATATATAGGTTCGCGTGGCCTCCTGGGGTGTCGTGTCACAGCGTAACAGGTTCGTACTGCATTCGTATTCACATCGTACTGCATACGTGCTTATTCGTAGCAGATTATCGAACATTCGTAGTGGGTTCACGGGCTGCCGTGTTTATACGCCGTGTAGGGCGTTCTTCATTGAATCGTACTGCATACGTACTCATTCTTGATGATTCTTGTTAAATGCTTATGGCTGTCGTACAAGGAACCTACGGTATGCGTAAGGGATTCGTAGGACAGTTTCGAAGAGGCCCTCTACAGGCGAATTGACACGAATCGAAAAGATTAAAATATTCGTGGTCATTTGCCGGCATTCTCCACCCAATTTTTGACAGTGTGACTGGGGCTTTACGGGCGTAGCCAAACATATGAGTACGAAACTGTAAACGTTGGTAATATCATGATTATTTACAAACAGGACAATATATATCTCTGAACAAGCTATTGACTGCCATCAATCATAATCCTGTTTGATGTGACAAAGCTGAACGAAGTATAGCATTCTTTTTCTGAAAATCATGCATCCGTGATTAAGATCATGAGATGAATATTCCAACCCGAGAGAGGGATAATACATCCCAACCGAGCCGCCAAGAGATTAAATTAAATGAAAAAATGAAAAGAAATAAATTAAATTGGAAAAATTAAAAATTAAACCAGAGAAAATAAATTAATCAAAATTTAATTTAAGTTCATAAGTTAATTAAATAAAAATAAATTAAGTAAATTAAATTAAATTAAATTATTGAATGATTAATCATTCATTGATGTATTTTCCTTCTCAAGAGTGAGAATAAGAGGCTCCCATATAACTTGATCATGGGATGAAAATTCCAACACGAGAGAAGGAAAATACAAACCAACCGAGCCGCCGAGGCGAGATTGGAATGTATTTTCCTTCTCGAGAGTGGGAATTTTCATCCCATGATCAAGTTAATCTGGGATTCTCTGGGATTCTCATATAATTTGAAGCATTGCTTTAATAGTATTTTATTAAAAGCACCACTGTTAACTTGACCAACAGTCAACATTCAAACTACAGTGGTTCTCTCCGGGTACTCCGGCTTCCTCCATCAACCAAACTGACTGTCACCATATGAGTGAAACAAACTTGTGTGATATTAAGCCAAATCCCCCCCCCCCCCCACCCCCGTGACACGGTCACTTCCGGCAGTGATACGGTCACTTCCGGTTCTGGTGATAAGCCTCCTTGACCCCAAAGGACTCGTATACAGAGGTTCACGAGTCTCCAGGAACCTTCGGAAATGTCCTGGAATCTACGAAGGTCAGTTGACCTTTAACCTTAGGGGTCAATCTTACCTTGAATACGCCCCGGGCTCTTCAACATTATATGCATGGCAATATGCAGCGAGACAAGGGGAATCCCCATGACACTGGCACACACCCACACACACAGTTAACTCTACCAGGTATTCCCCATCTTCTCCAAATGCGCTTATGCGCACCCCTGAAACTGCCCTGTCTCTACTACTCATCTAGTCTGATTCTACCCGATAAGAGTGACAATTGGATATCACCCTCGACTCATTTGGACCAAGGATGGTCTACCTAGACCTCAAAACGTTCACTCAATTGCCCTTTTTCTGCTTGCACCAGAAACCACGCCAGTCGGACACTACCTCAAAAGCGCTTCAAACAGATACTCCACCCAACCAATTCTGACCAGGGATGGTCCACCGAGATCACAAACGTCCACCCGAAGCCTGTCTGTTCAGTGAGCATGCGTCAGAACTGTCCAACGGAAGTCAATCAATGGCCTCCCAGCGTAAAACAGACAATCAGAATTAATGAATTTAGAAGAAAAATCTGAAGTTTAGTGGAGAATAGTTGATGAGGTCATGCATATGGGAACGTGGTTGTGATTTTGGCGCCATCTCTGTAGTTGAGATAGAAAGCAAAAAGTACAGAAAAGAAGATGGCGATAGTAATATGATTTGCATTTTTTGGAGACAAATGAGAAAGTCGTAGTAAATATAAACATCTCATTTGCGTAGTGGATACTTATTCAGATGACAGGAGAATTTGGTGTATTTTGTTTAGAATCATATCACATTTGGATATTGTGGAAATGGCAGGTCAGTTTCGCAATTTATTTCCGAACGTCCTATGTTTTGGCATGAAAAAAGTGACCGCATCACCGCGGGAAGTGACCGCATCACCGCCAAAAAGTGACCGTGACCCGTCAGGACTATAGCGGCCGTGTCCACCGGCCTAAGTAGGTCGATAGACATGTGTCTAGCCTTTATTAATACTGGCCAATGATGTGATGATGTGACCATCCATTTTCGACAAGTGAAAATCAACGAAGATTTCATGAGCGATGTGGATGCACACTCTTTGTACTTACCGCTTCGGTGTCCCTCCGCTTCCGGCCACAGAGACGCTTACAGCCAATCCCGCAGACGGGGGCTGCACCAGGGATCAAGACTGTACAACCGAATGAGCAGCCTATGTTACAGATCGGTTTTTTTATCCTGTCCCAGACCCGCCTCAAGCGAATCCTTATTCTTCTAAGACGAATCCTCACTCTCCAAGCATCCGTTTCCACAATTATGACGGCACAGAACACCACCAGTAAGGCAAAAACCTTGATGTTCATCCTGACTGAAAAAGGTATAGTGTTTGGTGTGAAAGGAAATGTATTCTCGGAATTTTCAGTCCGGTTGCTTTTTATGAACCCAGCTGGCTTGCGTTCATAACATGCACATATTCGGACGTGTAGTACACCTATGGGAAAGCATAGGCAGACGGTCTAAACAAGGACTGGAATTCATATCACATCCTTTATGATTGCACTATAAGGTTGCAGGCAGAAAGTTATCATCTGAACAAAGACGACTAACCACTTAGGCAGAATCCATTTATCAATATTACAAGAATAGCAACCGGAAATGTGACTTTGAAAAAGTTTAAATTTTCGGGTTCATTTCATGAGCTTTCGTGCATTGTAGAAGCTGTTTCGAATTATTTGTCAAAATGTTTACTCCATCGGAAATTCAAATTAGAAAAGTTTACTGTATATTTTATAGGGGGATGTATAGCTAGGGCTAGGGTCAGCCCCTGGAGTAATGGAATTCTCATTCTATAAGCATTTCTGAACCATTCCTTGACAATCATGATCACAGCAGGGAGAAGGGATGCATGGTTTTGTCGGGTGCACTAGGTTATCATACACATAGTGAATGTCAGACTGCCAGATTGAAAGGCTGCAGACAGGAATTTATTTCCTGCCATCTTTGCTAGCTAAGGCATCTATCTACGAGTCCCAATGCGAACTTCTTGAAAATCGCCAATGCCAGTTGAATGGCCCGGCGCCTTGTTTTCAACCAAGGCTGCTCACTTCAAGATTGGACAGTGAACATGCCTTTCCGCATATATACTTTTTCACGGCCGAAAGTTGACAGCATTGTAAAAGAAGAAAATAACTTACTTTTTTGGCTGGTCCCAACTGTTTGTTGTCTTCTCGAGAGAGGAGATGGGTTGACTCACAGATCGTTCCAACATTTATGTATCTCACAACAATGGTACCAGGAAACAAGTAAAATATCAATTAAATAGTCCTGTTTACCCTGTATTGGGAAAGTAAACGCCTTAAATTTCATATTTCCTTATATCGTCTTGAGCATTGTCGTGTTTTCAAAAGATCAATTTGAAGAAGAGTGTGTTGCAATGTAAAACAACACGTAAAACATCATTTGGCTGACAAAGCTTTCTTCTGTTTCCTTGTATCCACAGATCCTTCTGGAGAGACCATATTAATAAAGAGTATAGATCGCCTGAAGATTAATCATCTCTCAAAACAGATTTCAAGGAATCCAGTATTCAGGTTAATTTCACGAAATGTGATATCATACTGGTAGACATTGAAATCGGACATAATAATCGCAATCTCACTGAATAATATATCTTACACCAGGGCTATCTTAATCCCGTGCTACATAAACGGTACTTGGTATAATTTATTGTCCAATCAGGTGGCTATAGCTGGTTACTTACAAATGATGTTCCCAGTAATTACACACATGCACGTGAACCAATACAGTAAACAATACAGCTAAGCACAATATGGGTGTTTTTTTTGTTTTTTTTTCTTTGTTAAAACTTCCACCGTGTTTTTTTCTTCAGATTGGGTTTCTTAAAACTTCCTCATTGATTGGAGTAAATAATGGAGTTTGCATATTAAACTCTACATATATAAAATAAAATTTTGCCTCTTTTTTTCAATTTAAAACAATCCAAAAAGCTATTTTTTAGTTAAATCGTATTTAAATAAAAATATGAGAGTTCAAATATTGTGATGGGAACTACCGATATATAGCGTGGAAATTTGAAGACTTTACTTTCACAAGCGGCTCAATTCAAATTCAAATATCCCAAGAAATTTAATGAGTATAACAAAATCATCACAATTCCAATTCCATGAATGAAGAACCCAGTAGTATATAGCCGTGTTTTAAAGCTACATTTTGACGAGTGCGCAGGTAGGACGTCACTTTGGGGAGGTCATTGGGAGGTGTGCGCAGGAGTGTTCTGCGCAAGTATGACGTCACTTCCGGTCTGTGTGAATCGGACGTGACTTTGGGGGAGTATTCCTCCGCGGTGATACGGTCTGGCGCCGATGCGGTCTCCCTCCGCGAACAGAAAGTAGTCCCAAATACATGGGTTTTCGTGGAATGTTCGGCAATCTTCAGGGATGAGAGGGGCCCCTAGTGGACTGATTGGGTCGAATGAGGTGTCATAGTGAAGCGCTCCTCCAGGGCCATTCAGTCATGGGTGGGTGCATGTAAAATTAGGATTTGTCCCGAAAATATAAAAAGCGGAGCACGGATTTTACCCCTAAAATAGGGGAAAACTCCTATCAACCCTATCCCAAAGGGCTAATATCGGTCCCTGGCTTACCGGGGCCTGCTGAGAGAGGTAGGGTGGGGGAGTGGGTGTATGTAACATGAGGATTTGTCCCGAAAATATAAAAAGCGGAACACGGACTTTACCCCTACAATAGAGGAAAACCCATATCAACCCTATCCCAAAGGGCTAATATCGGTTCCCCGGGTTTATCGGGGCCTGCCGAGCGAGGCGGGTGCTTGTAAAATGAGAATTTGTCCCCGAAAATATAAAAGCGAAACACGGACTTTACCCCTACATTAGGGGAAAACTCCTATCAACCCTATCCAAAAGGGCGAATATCGGTCTCCCGGGCTTATGGGGGCCTGCCGAGAGAGGCAGGGTGGGTATATGTAAATTGCTGCTGTCGGGGTAGGCGACGTTTAATCAGGAAGTGCTCATCGCTCCAGTTGGGCAAGTAACTTTTCTCAAATTGACCTTTGAGTTTACTGATCCGTACAGGGTCCCATAACTTGAACACCTCCTTCATCGTTCGCTGCGATTGCCTGGGGTACAAGACACGCCGGACTTGGAATGCGACCGGTCGTCCCGTGTCATCTCTTATATCCACCGTGATAGTGTTGATGTCGGTTTGTCGTACGGGTAGCTAGAGCATGTGGGTGAAACTGTGGGTGACTTGATCTCCATACAGCTTTTTAATGGGGAACACCCGTAAGAAAGGTGTGTTGATATCGCCGACGATGTGGTTGACGACCACGTCCGAGTAGACGTAGACTCCATACATACCGGACTTCATATCCAGCGGGATCTGGCCAGGGTCCTCGGATGGACCCGTGTAGGTCGGGTGAGCGAGACCCAGCATTTGCTGTAGGATAGGACTCAGCACGACACTCACGTTGGCGATGAGGATGAGCTGTTTCTTGCCGTTGTGTGCGTTGTAATCGGAGTCCAGGTGATTCTTGAAGGGAAAGGTTTTTATGGGTTTTGAAGTATTCGTGACCTCTCGTAAAGCCTTATAACGCAACTCCTTGGGGTATCGTGTTGGCCTTCGAGGAGGGTGAGTCGGGTGTCTTTCCATTCGTAGGTCACCTCGTACCACACTTCATTGCCTCGCACGTTGTACCACGAGTAAGGGTATTGGATATCCACGAGTCCACATTCCCAGCTTCCAGGTAAATGCAACGGTTGCGGTAACTGGGTCACGTACTTGGCCAAGGTGTTGTCAGGAAACACATCGAGCGAACTGTTTCTATGTAGGGTGAGGTAAAACATGGCGACTGAGCTTTCCTGCTGCTGCTGTTGGTATTAATAGGTGTTCCAGGCCTTGGGCGGTTGTGTTCGTCGTCGTGTTCATCGCGGTAACTTGCTACGTGTCACAGCTCTGGAGATGTGGGGTGTCTTGATCAAGGGTGGTTTTTTAAAGGAGTGAAAAGAAGGTGCCCGTCGTTGTGGTGTTTTGGGGGGTGACTCCGGTTCCCACTCGGCTTCCCATTAAGGTAGTGGGTCACTCGGCGATTGACCGCTGCATCCAAGCCCAGTGTGGGGGTTCCCCTCCAATTCCTGTGGTACATGCATGTCTTTCAAACCTTGAGCGAAGACCTCCCATCCTCGAGTATCCGTGTGCGACCTGCGTTGACGCATCAGGTCATTCACTAAATCCGTCATGTGGGTACCGGGGACCACCTGATTCTGTACCAGTATTTCGCCTTTATCATTCCAAGTCATGTTAGGATTCTGTTTCATCCGTTGTAATACCAGGCCAGCTTGTTTCTTGAACGATGCAGGTACACTCTTCAGCACTTCGTCTTCGACCCACTGTGGGGCTGTGGGTGATACTCCTGGTAATGGCGGCTGTTGGCCCGGTGCTGAGGTCGGCGGTGTGTCGCGTGGTGGTAGTGGTGGTGGTGGTGGTGCTGGGGTAGAGGGGGTTTTGTATTGGTCCATGAACGTCATGTACCGTTGAAGCGTCTCATTGTACCGTTGTACTTTCTCACTGTCGCTTAACCCCGGTCTTTGTAATATCTGTTGCATCTCTTCATCGAGGATGTTTATCGTCTTCACCGTAGGTGGGACAGGGTAGGGAGATTGGAGGTTTTGAAGGAGCCGTTTTTCGACGAGGACCATTTTTCCCGTGTGATTTATTGTCGGCCGAAGAGTCCACCCAATACTGGACCCAACACGGAAGCGGCCAACGGTGCTAAGATGGCCCCGAGAAAGCCGCCTTTCTGTAACATCTTTTTCTTTTGTGTTTGAGAGACTGGCTTCTGGACTAGGGTTCGGAGACCTGTCTTATGCTTGGCCAACATGGTCTTCTGAGCCGGAGTCAGTGGTACGTTGCCTTTTAACAGGTTCTCGCACAGACAGCGTACAAGTTCAGGGTCCGCCCCGCGTACAATGGTTCGAACCAACTCGGGTGGGGGCGTCTTGAATACACGGAGCGTCGGAGCGTGCTTCCGTACTCATGTACAACATGTACATCATGTACAACTAATGCTAGAACCCACAACTCTGCCCTTTTTTATCTACCTATCTCCTGAATATTGAACAGAGACAAAGTCAACCATGATGTTGTGTTAATTCTTTTATTATCCCCATCATCAAACATACACCCCAGCTGGGGGAGCCACTGTGGGTGTGTTTACATTATTTTTGCATGTACACGTGGTGGGTCTCTCCGGTAAAGATTCCGGTCCGTAGTCGAAGGTGATCGGGGGTGGCTTGCTTGAGGTCGAAGAGCATATACCCGTGTTTAGGGGTTGTTGCATCTTTAAAGGCTTCCAACGCAAACGGTGTGCGGCCGGGATACATCTGTCTCGCCAGGTGTAGCAGTTGAGTGGTATCTCTCGGGTTTTTGAAGACCACCAGGTAGTGGGCATTTAAGCTGATGTTCCGATGTTCTTTGTTTTTACTGAACAGATTCTGCACAATGTAGATGATGCTGAGCCGTCGATGATGGCTGCCTTTGGTAAAGAGTTGGGTGACGCGCGCGTCCGTCTCCGCCATGAGATCATCCAGAACCACCAAGATATCGGCCAGGTTAGATAGGCCTTCCACGAACGTGATGTGGGGCATTGCTGCATACGCTGCCTGCCATTCTCCGTAACACCACACGACTTGGGCAATGGGTGGGGGTGATCATGCTGTCGACGTGTTGAAGGAGCTTCCTGACGAAGTGCGTTTTGCCGGAGCCCGTCGGTCCTGCGATGACGCAAGTGAAGGGACGTTGCCAATGAGGGTCCATGGTTGGAGGTGTATCCGCTGTCGTGGTAACCCGCTCTTGTAAATTTGGTACGAGTGAACTGGGGTGGTGGTGGGTACAACGTCGCTCGCCGTTGTCGATGGGCGTTCACTGTGAATGATGAAATCCGGTGGGTTTTGAGACGTAGTGGGTGTACGTGGTGTAGAGCTCGATGTGGACTGTATACTTGGTGCGGAACTCGATGTGGCTTGTACACGTGGTGTGGTGGTGATGATGACTGGGCGCGTTTCGATGACAGGGTTGACTGGTGCTATCTGTAGACTGGTTTGACTGTCACTCACAGCTGAAGTTCTAGGTTGGTTAAGTAGGGTGCTGAGATAGGCTACGTCGTAAAACACACCTCCGTAGAACACACTCAGCAGGGTTAGCAATATCACCACAAAGCCCACTTGCGCTTTGCGCATTTTGGGAGACGCTGTGTTCAGAGGCAGCTGCTGTTTGTCCATAGCACCGTGGTCGAACGTGGAATGAGGTATGACGGCGGTGGTGCCTGGCTTTATATTCTTTTCACCTGGTTGGCCGCGACCCAGGAATTGAAGGAACTGGGCCAGCCTTGCCATTTGACGAAATGAAACAGTTTGCCACGGCGACGTTTTCAAAATCTGCTCCACCGTGTAGTAGTCTTGCTTTGTTTTTACTACAGGCTGTAATTCCGTCTCGTAAAACGTCCCTAGCAACGGTTCCCCTTGAACATCTTCCAGTTCGTAGACTCGCTGCTGTCGGGGTAGGCGCCGTTTAATCAGGAAGTGCTCATCGCTCCAGTTGAGCAAGTAACTTTTCTCAAATTGACCTTTGAAATTACCGATCCGTACAGGGTCCCCGACCTTGAACACCTCCTTCGTCGTTCGCTGCGATTACCTGGGGTACGACACACGCCGGACTTGGGCTTCATCGCGTTGGTTCACGGTAATGGGGGCTCTCTGTATACTCCGGTGATAGGCTCGATTGTAACCACTCACAAGTTTCGGGAGAACATCGATGTACCGCCTTGTATTCTTATAGGTGAAATATTTATACATGCGGCCTTTGAATGTCCTGTTGAACCTTTCCACCACGGAAGCCTTGGTCTCGTTGTACGTATGGAAGAAAAACATCTTCTGGGCTTTCAGAAACTGTTGGAACGGTTTGTTGAGGAATTCCGTGCCTTCGTCGGTTTGCAAATACAAGGGTTTGCGCCCGGTCTTGAAGATGTCCATGAAAGCCGCTATGAGATTCGCCCCCGTTTTCGTCCGGATAGGTACCACCCACGCATACTTCGACAGGATATCGATGCACGTCAAGATATACCGATTCCCACCGTTGTGTTTGGCAAAGGCGCTCATATCGACCAAATCCGCTAGCCACTGGGTATCTATGCCAACCACGATGCCCCGGTTCCGTAGAAAATAGCGTGGGACAGATCGATGTAAGGTATAGGTGTCTTGTTTTTTAACCAATCTCGGCACGTTGTATCCCTGGGGTTTGGCCGCTCGATAGAGAGCCGACAATGCACTACAGGCCGCCGGACTGTCGGGACTGTAGTATAAGTTATCCAACACCTTATCCCAGCTCTTCATGGTGACAAACGATGATGGACCCTGGCTCTATCGTTCATTTATAACGGGTATATCTTGGGCCGGAGTTTCTTTCTGATTTTCTTCTTTGGCTTCTGCCAGCACATTGTCCATGGTAAATGACCAGTTCAACTCGTCTGATGACCGCTCTTCCTCCGTAACCACTTGATCCACATCTGCCACGGCATGTTCCAATGCAGACCAAAGAACAGGGTGAAGGGTAACATGCACTGTACCCCCATCTAGCCGAGCCAGTTGAGCAAAGAAAGGGCCGCGTCGGATGTACACATCGTGACACAAGTGACACTGTGACTGACCCTCGTATATATCGGTTTCACATAAGCGCATCTGTGGAGGCTCTAAAGAGTCGTTCTTTTTCTGTCGTTGTCATTGCCACAGAGTCAGGATCAATAGGGCAAAAGCCATTGTGAGGCCAACGAGCCGTCGCTGCTTCCGGCGTGAGCGCTCGTGGTCCATAGCCCGGGCACCCTGAGTGATAGCGCACCTCTCCTTCGAGTCCGCTCTTTCGAGGACCGGTTCTGTGAACTCTTTCAGGATCTGGCGTCGCCCCTCGTTGTCGTCGCCATCTCCAAACATGGAACGAACCACTGCTCTGTAACACGTAAGTGAATTAACCACAATCGCATGCTGTAAAATGCGAGTCACGTAGGGATGGGTGTCCGTCATGGCTCTGCAACCGTAGGAACGAGGGTGTGGGATCCAGAGGGACGTGTTTTATAGACTGAGGAACGACGAGAAAAACCCACTGGGAAACCCGGATGTTGACAAGGTCCCGGATGTAAAATCCACTGCCCACACACAAACACACACACACACACACACAAACACACGCGCGCGTGCGCAATGCGACTCAGTCGTTCACCAGTACATCTCGGTCCTCGAGTTGGAGGTAGATGAACTGAGTGTGCTAAAAATAGATCATCAGCAAGCGTGCTATAAAAAGGAAGCGGCCTGGCCGTTTCATCCGACACTCTGTCAACCACCAAGATGTTCACTTGCGCAACATGGCAGAAGCAGTTTACTCGTCTAGATAATTTACGACGCCACGAGGCTTCCACCCACAACGATGAACGGTATACTTGTATAACCTGCGCACGGTCATTCAATCGAGAGGATAATTTACTGCGTCACGAAGGCTCATTCCACGAGAGCGCGACAGAACAATGTAACGATTGTGGTCAACTTTTCAAACGACCCGGTCAGTTAAGACAGCACCAACGTTTGATTCATACCCCGTCTCTACGATTTCCACCAAATAGGCACCCAGGAGGGTCAGACCCAGTGAAGATGAGCCCTGGGAGACGATTGCCACTGGTGATGCGATCACAGAGAGCCCGCCTATACCCACAGTTCAGAAGAGCCTAGATATCCAGTCAGTCCCTAGCATTACTGTTGCCAGTCATACGCCTGACGGCATCGAACATTTTCTGGAAGATGCAGTGGATGTTCCTAGCGATCTGTTACAGGACGCCCATCCAGTGAATGACATCTATCGGCGCCAATAACCCATGATACGGCATGTTTCCACCGTCATCGCCCTATTCAAGATATCTACAATTTCCCACTGACCGACCTCGCCCGTCTACGCAGCTACGTGGAAGCCATCTTCAATGACCAAGCTACGGTCTTCAAATTGAATGTCGCTTTCGGGTACATCTTACGTCACAAACAGACGGACCAGTTACGGTATTATTATGCCAGTAATAACAGCCATGTGTTTGACCAGCCGTTCACCATCATTAACCGGGCGTCGCTAGAGACGATGCTTGAGAAACTGGACACCGCGGATCCCTTGAGATGGGCACAACGTCAACGCCCCAACACACAATGGGTCGTAGAGAGGGTGACCAATGTCACGTTTTTCGTTACCAAGCTGATCGACCACCCCCATCGGCTGAATGCGTCACCCTTGCACTGATGAATAGCATAACATGCCGTAGATACTCTCTATGTTTACATGATGATCGTTGACTTGAGCTCAGTAAACACTTGTACCTAATGTTACGGTGCGTTAAATAATACAACATGGTGTTTGATTTTTCAATTTGCTTTGCTGTGAACATACTAAACATACCCAGGGCGGCTCCCCCAGCCTGATGTAACATTGGGGATAATTAACTGTATAAACATTGCTGAACTTGTTGTTCTTCACGACAACCGCTATCCGCTATACTTGGATGAAATATATATACCCCGATGTGATATAGTGCCCTTGCAAACTTCCGAAATTCCCCTTTAACCCACGCGCGCGCGCGTGCGACCGGATAACGCGCGCGCTGTGGCCGGGCCGGGCCGGAGAAAACCCGGATGGAAAATCCGGACCATACGTCTAAGGTCTAAGGAAAACTTGGAACGCTTCTGTGTTCGGAGGTAGTTTTTTGTTATTCTGAAAACCGGAAGTGACGTCACACACTTGCGCAGACCCACCAAACCACGTTTACGTCCCTGCGCAGTAACCTACATGGAAAAAACCCGGATGTAAGATGAGAACCCTAATTTTACATGCACCCACCCATGCACCCTGGCCCCGATAAACCCGGAGACCGATATTAGCCCACACTAGACAGGGTTGATAGGAGTTTTCCCCTATTGTAGGGGTAAAGTCCGTGTTCCGCTTTTTATATTTTCGGGGGACAAATCCTCAATTTACATACACTCACCCTGCCTCTCTCGGCAGGCTCCGATAAGCCTGGGGGACCGATATGCGCCCTTTTGGATAGGGTTGATTGGAGTTTTCCCCCATTTTAGGGGTAAAGTCCGTGTTTCGCTTTTTATATTTTCGGGGACAAATCCTCATTTTACATGCACCCACCCATGACTTGATAGGCAGACCCCGATAAGCCCGGGGACCGATATTAGCCCTTTGGGATAGGTTGATAGGGTTGATAGGGGTTTTCCTCTATTGTAGGTGTAAAGTCCGTGTTCCGCTTTTTATATTTTCGGGACAAATCCTCATGTTACATACACCCACTCCCCCACTCTACCTCTCTCAGCAGGGCCCGATAAGCCAGGGACCGATATTAGCCCTGTGGGATAGGGTTGATAGGAGTTTTCCCCTATTGTAGTGGTAAGTCCGTGTTCCGCATTTTATATTTTCGGGACAAACCCTAATTTTACATGGCCCTGGAGAGGCGCTTCACTTTGACATCTCACTCGACCCAATCAGTCCACTAGGGACCCTTCTCGTCCCTGAAGATTGCCGAACATTCTCACGAAAACCCACGTATTTGGGACTATTTTCTGCCCGCGGAGGCAGAGCGCATCACCGCCAGACCGGATCACCGCGGAGGAATACATCCCCAAGGTTACGCAGACCGGAAGTGACGTCATACTTGCGCAGAACACTCCTGCGCACACCTCCCCATGTCCTCCCCAACTCAGACCGGAAGTGACGTCATACCTGCGCAAAAACACCTGCGCACTCGTCCAAATGTAGCTTTAAATCACGGCTATATACTACTGAGCTCTCACGAAATATCTATTCGTTGTTGATGACTTGGAAGGTATAAAAAATCCTATCTCAAGGGATCTTGGAGCAATTAAACAAACAAATGTCCCTCTGGATGGATGTAGAGGACGAGGGAGAGAGAGGCTCTGGTATACTCACAGCCACTAATTAATATTTTTTATAAATTAATTCCTGATTAAAACGTGATACAATATTTAATTTAACGCATTCCCTTCTTCAGAATTATCTCCCCCCTCGTCTACAGTTGGAGCCACCGGTCTTCATCTGGGTTATTTGCAAGTCCGAACATCGCCATCAAAATCACGTGGTCCATAGTTGCAACATTTACATTTGACTAAATCCATTTACCAGCTAATAACATTATATTATACAAATCAATTCTGTGTTTTCTCAAAGTTAATATAATACTATTTTTTGGTTAACAAAACTGGACCCATTAACTGGAACACATAAGCGTCGTACCTTCAAATCCACTGTTCATGATTTGTGTGACAGAATTCCCGATACCTTTTTAGTTTTTGTGCAACTAATCTTGAAAAGGGTCAGGCATTGCAATAGTTGGAATTTGTTTATGACTTGGCTGTTTTTGTTGAAACAGTTATCCCAGTTACATCGAGAAAAAGTCTAAAATATTGCCTTCTTTTAAGCGACACTCACCCAATTTCCTCATCCAAATCAATATTTTTAGCATTGTTGGTCACAGGGGATATACATGAGGGAGGCAACTGCTGCTTCATAGACGCTGGATGCGGAAGGGTCTTTCTGCCAGGTTGACTGAAAGTTGATTGCTTCTCTAATATAGCTTCCATGCAGTGAAGCATGGAAATTATGTAACCGAGAAGCAACCCCAAGTGACATCTCAAGGCATTATCTGCAAATCAAATTTGACGAGAAGCTAGCCTCGTGGGGCTTCCGGGGATTGACCTGGGATGTCGTTATGCACACCGCAGGTCATGGCAAGAATAGGCCTCAGCACCTCAGACAGCTTCTCGTAAGAGGCGACTAACTGAGGCACCCGTGCGGTTCCCGGGTGTGAAAAAGGAATAGGACTCAACCTGTGTGGTTCCCGGGTGTGAAAAGGAATAGGATCCAACGTCGTGATATGACTGAAATATAGTTGAAAGCGACGTTAAATCATATTCACTCACTCACTCACTTGACGAAAAGCTGAAGGCATCCTCAACCTATTGCCCGGAAACCAAATTTTAAATTTGCCACCAGGTGTCGCCACCTGTAGGTGCAACTGGGCGAAACGCAATCCCAAGAATCATCTCATGGCATGGTACATGTATTAGCCTATAGTATGATGATCGGCTGATGCAGCAACAACAACATTTTCCCAGTTAGACGACAGATTTTGAAATCGAAAACGAGGCCGCGCTATGTCATCGGTCAACTGAGACAGTCACGTGATTATGTATGAAGATTGGGGTGGCTCCTATAAATAGTGATCCAATGAAAATGCTCGTATTAGTTTAAAATGGCGGGGTCGAATGACCAATCACTGAAGGGGAGACAGCTGGAACAGTACGCTGACACTGTCTGTTAATATCCTGATTTAACAGAGAGTTCTACAGTCTAGGTACATGTATCAGCATACGAACTTTGGGAAGAATCTGAAGAGGGGTCTTCAAGTTATTGCCCGGAAACCAAATTTAGATTAGTAGGCACAAGTGTGCGAAACACAATCCCAAGCGACATCTTATGGCATATAAATACCAAATTTGAGAAGAATTCGATGAGCAGCTGTCAAATTATTTCCACAAACAATTTTCAGATTTGTCCACCAGGTGTCGCCACCAGTATGCAGAAGTAGGCGAAATACAATCCCAGGGGACATATCATGGCATGGTATCTACATACCAAATTGGAGAAGAATCCGATGAGCGAAATCAAATTTATATTTTGACACGAGGTGGTGCTACCTGTAGGCGCAAGTGGGCGAAACGCAATCTCAAGCAACATCTTATGTCATGGTATTACCGGGAGACAAATTTGGAATTTTGCCACCAGGTGGCGCCACCTGTAAGTGCAAGTGGGTGAAAGGCAATCCCATGCATCATCTCCTGGCATGGTACATGCATGCTAAATTTGAGAAGAATGCATGCAGTTCTCAAGTTATTGACCAAAAACAAATTTCAGATTATGTCATCAGGTGGCATCACCTTCTAAGCAGAAGCGGATAACGCAATCCCAAGCATCATCTCATGGCAAGGTACAATGTATATGCATGCCTAATTTGGAAGAATTCGATTAGCAGTTCTCAAGTTATTGCTCGGAAACCAAATTTCGAGTGATATTTCAAAGCGTTTCAAAGTTATCGCTTGCAGCACAAAAGAACGGAAAGAACCCTAGTGGCGCCACCTTCAGGAAGATCTTTCTGAAACGCAATACCAATCAACATCTTGTCACAAGGAATGCATATATGCCAAATATTGAAGAAACTAGATGCAGTCGATCGAATACGATCTAGAAGGCATCCCTTTTGCATCTTTAGTAAAGGAAACATTCATTATTTGTGAAGAAAGTAAAAACATAAAACTTAGGATAAACATGGCCCCATAAGATACCAAATTTAAAAGAATCCGTTCAGGTCCAACATGCAGTTACTGTCCGGAAATGCAATTTTACCTTGACCCACAGGTAGCGCCATGTATAGGCAGATAGGCATACAAAATAATCCCAACCGAGATCTTGGGGCAAGATTCCTTGACATTGGAAATAGAAAATATTAACTTGGCCTACCGGTGGCGTCACCTATGATCAGATCGACAAGAAAAACAATCCCAAGCGAAACATTTAGGTAAGGTACATGTATTCATATACCAAACTTGAAAAAAAATCATTCAAGTTTTAAAAAGTTATTGTCCGGAAATATAACTTAACATTTGCTCCCAGGTGGCGAGACCTATATGTGGATCAGCATGAAAAACAATGCCAAACGAGAAATTGAGGTGAGGTACCTACACACCAAATTTGGACTGAATCGGTCAAGGTTTTCAAAAGTTATTGTCTGGAAACACTTTACTTAGCTTTCAGGTGGTGCCCCCTGTACACGAATCAACACGAAAAACATTTTCAAGCCAGATCTTGAGGCAAGGTACCCACACACCAAATTTGGATTCCTTAAGGTTTTCAAAAGTTATTGTCTGGAGATGCAATTTTAACTTGGCCCCCAGGTGGCCCACCCAGAGGTGAATTGGCACGAAAAACAATTTCAAGTAAGATCTATAGATAAGGGACCCACTTACCAATACAATACGAAGCTGCGCATCTGAAAACCCCTCGGCTTTGGGCGCCAGCTATTCATAATGTATTCAATTTGAACCAAGATGTCAGGAACACCAAGCAGTCAAGTGACAACTATACAGATTATCAAAAAAAATTGCAATTAGAAATGGCCGCTAAGGTTTCCATCCAATCAGAGAACCGATATTCATTACATAAATCTCTTGATGCATCGATACTGTATACCAAATTTTACATTGAGCATTTGAACAGTATCAGAGATAGAGATCATTAATGATTTTGCATAAATTAAAGATGGCCGGCCATCCTTCCCGCCACTCAGAGGAACTGATGTGGTTATTCATTAATGCAAGTCTCTTCATACATCGATGCTGTAAACCAAGTTTCGTATAGAACACATCTATGGTATCAGAGATAAACATCATTAAAGATTTTGCATAAATTAAAGATGACCGCCAAGATTTCCGCCCAATCAGAGAAACCAGATCTGTCATTCATCGTAAGTCTCTTGATGCATCGATGATGTATACCAAATTTTACATCGAGCACTTCAACGGAGTCGGAGATAGAAATCATTAGTGATTTTGCATAAATTAAAGATGGCCGCCAAGGTTTTCGGTCAATCAGGTCTCTATTCAAAGTATCTGGATGTATCGATGATGTATACCAACTTTCATATAAAACAATTGAATGGTAACCGAGATATGTATCATTATCGATTTCGCATAAATTAAAGATGGCCGCCAAGGTTTCCACCCAATCAGGTCCCAATTCAATAGGCTTCTGGTCCTTGACAAGGTAAATAAGCATACCAAATTTGGAATTCATCAGTGGAACCGTTTTCCGGCTATCTCGCTCACGAACGGACGTACGGACAGACGGACGTACAAGACGACGACAATACCCCATGATAGGAGATATATATGCTCAAACACTATATATGAGGGTCGGGCGAGGGCTAGTTTGGGAGACAAAGGGTGCGGCTCGGCACCCTGGGCGTGGGGACATGCTCTCCTTGAGGGAGTATAGTGGTGTGCTGACATGAAAGCCATAGAAAGCTCCGTGTACATGAACAATCGCACTGACAACTGCATGCCATCATCTGTCAGTTTGAAGACCAGCAAGGTTGAATTCAATTCAATTCAGGAAGTTGATCATGTGCACAGTGTGCACCCGAACTTTAGGAACTCAGTTGTAATTAAAATAGTAAGTCACATGTGTGGACACAAATGGTTCGTGCAGAAGCTTTAGGGTAAATGATATGATGTGGAATGCATTTATTTCATAGCGTAATTGAAAGAAATGTTGTCCTTCATTTAAGATGACATGAAATTAAAAAACCAGGGGTTCAGTACTGCGGGGATTTCCCCGCCAGTTATTTAATATTATACTTTTGAAATAAAATATGGTTCATGCAAAAGCTTTAGGGTAAATCCTATGATGTGGAATAGAATGATTTCATAACAAAATTGAAGGCCCATTTTAACTGGAACGGACAAGAAGAAGAGAAACTCAGTGGCGCCACCTTCAGGCAGATGTTGCTGAAATGCAGTAGCAACCGGCGTCTTGTCGCAAGGAATGCGTATGCTGAATTTCTGGAGAATCCAACAAAGCATTTGAAAGTTATCGCTTGCAAAGAACATCGCTTGCAAAGACATCCACGGACAGGAATGGACATGAAGAAGCGAGACCCAGTGGCGACACCTTCAGGCAGATGTTGTTGAAACGCAATAGCAGCGGCTGAGCCGGTGTCTTGTCGCAAAGAATGCGTATGCCGAATTTCGGGAGAATCCGACAAAGAATTTGGAAGTTATCGCTTGTAAAGAATTCAAAGTGACACCCCCGGACACAAAGAACCAAGGTTCATTTTGACCCAGTGGCGCCACCTTCACGCAGATGTTGCTGAAATGCAATGCTGACTGGCGTCTTGTCGCAAGGAATGCGTATGTCGAATTTTGGAAGAATCCAACTAAGCGTGAGGACGTTATCGCTTGCGGAAAATTCGATCAGACATGCACGGACGAATGTGATTTGCATGTTCCCGACACTCTCAAGCCTCTCTTCGCCCTGTGCCCTCCCATCTTTAAGAACACGCTGGTGGGTCGGGATGATATTGGAGACACCATGGGGGCCTATGCTGAGCAACACGAGTGTTTGCCTCGACCTCGACGGATGTTGATTGGCAGTATGTGGGCAGAGAAAATCTTGCTGGGCACTCCGCTGCTGCAGTGGTACATGTGCCACGGTGTGGAAATTACGAAAATATACCAAGTGATACAGTACGTACCCAACGCCTGTTTTGCGGAGAATGCCGACATCGTGACGTCTGCCCGTCGTCAAGGTGATCAAGACCCGAGTAAGGCCATCATCGGTGAATCGTGGAAATTGACGGGCAATGGCTATTATGGGAAAACGGTCACGAACCAGGATAAGCACGTGAACGTGAACATCTGTACTACTTCACAAGCCCGCAAAAAAGTGAATTCTCCTCTGTTTCGGTCCGTGGAGGTGATCGATGACGACACGTATGAAGTCAGTTCAGCCAAAAAGACTATCCGTTACAACCTACCCCTGCAGATTGGATGTATGGTATACCAGGTGGCCAAGCTGAGGATGCTCCAGTTTCTATATTTCATGGGTGTGTATTTTAATCCATCAGACTGGCAACTCATGGAGATGGATACGGACTCGGCCTACATGGCCGTCTCTAATGCGGATTGGGAGTCCCTGGTGAAACCTGAGTTACGTGCACAGTATGAGGTGGAACGGGACCAGTGGCTACCTCGACGTGACCATTACCAGTACGATAAGCGTACGCCGGGCCTCTTCAAGCTGGAGTGGAGTGGGGATGCTATGATTGCTCTCTCCTCCAAGACGTATTACTGTTACGGGGGAGACGAAAATAAGTTTAGCTGCAAAGGGGTGAACCGGCGCGATCCCAACATCGACAAAGCCTTGTACCTGAACGTGCTGCAAAGCCAGGCCAGTGCGAGTGGGACTAACCGAGGATTTCGGGTGGTGGACCACCAGATGCGCACGTACATCCAGCAACGAGACGCCTTTACTTTCTTTTACCCGAAACGGAAAGTCCTTCCCGATGGCATCAGTACCACTTACTTGGACTTGTGAAAAATGTCGAACACTATATGACTTTTGATACACAAGTTAAACACTGTAAAGTCAGGATGGCCGAGTGGTCTAAGGCGCCAGTTAACTGTGCTGGTCTGCGAAATGTAGAACGTAGGTTCGAATCCTACTCCTGACAGATTTTTTTGTACCACTTGTATTCTATTGTACATACCACTTGTATTCTATTGTACATACTACCTGTATTCTATTGTACATAGTGTAATCCCTTCTTGTTCACTTAAATAAAAAAAAATAAAAAAAAAGAAGTCAAAACCATCATTTTTGTGTTTTCATGAATCTTTTTTTATTGAACATCAATGAACGTCAGAACAACAACGTCAGAACAATAACGTCATAATAAAAAACAATAGTACTGCGCAGTGCATTGAATTTAAGTTAACCAGAGAAATGGAGCATGCACATTAAAACGAGAGGCAGTCCAGTCATAGACGAGTACATCACGGTCTTCGGCTTGACAATAATCATCAAACATGTGTACGATCGTTTGCATAGAATGTCCTCTACTCCGGTGAGTGAGATAAAACACACAGTACTGTCCGCAGACACTACTCAAGGGTTCTTGTAATCTTTGAGTATTCCGACGCCACACTGTAGTAGATACGTCCATGAATTTCACCAAATCGGGATGCAGGGGTGCAAGTCCGTAGGAATCAAAGTATTCGCCTTGGCCTAGGGTGTCCACGTACACAGCCACCCAATGTTCACCGGGTCGAGACCCAGGGTCTGTATTCAGGATGTAGGCTGCTGGGGTGGTGGAGTGGGTGGGAAACACATTGCGTGGAAACACACCTCGAAAGGGTACCCGAGGATCTCGCTGGAGTATGGCCATCAGCTGCTCTGTATCCATGACTCTAGCTGGCGTAGTCACACAGGACGTTTCTTTGCTGATCGGTTTCTTTTACCCACGGTGAAAGTCTCGTCGACTGATGCTATTTCCTTCGTCCTGGTTGTTTTGTCCTGTGGCTGTAAACAGGTTCAGGTAGCTCCGCTCATAGTTTTGGTTACCAAAATCCGGTTGTAATGGACGGGCTGGAATTTGATGGCCGGCCACGTGCAGTGCCACAAAGTTGAGGTTGAAATGTTGAAAGTTGAACGGATTCTCATTCCACTGTCCATTGAAAGCGGTGTTGGTCACACACGCCAGGGTAAGACGTTTAGGGAGATCCCCATGAAATTTTTTTTCACGATTGGCCATCATCGTACCTGCTGGCACAGAGAACACCTTGGTCTGTACGCGTCGGATGGGGTACAGGGCTGGTTTTTTCGATAAGGCTTCCATGTGACTCAGCAACACCGCCTGTTGCAAATCCACCGTACGGACAAACAGGGCTGCATCTTCTATGACCATCTTGAATTGGGGGCCAACATCTCCAGCGGTCATCAAGGCGAATGTGGGTGTGGAACGGATCAACTTGATCTTGATGGATACACCGTTCATCATGTAGCGGTCTTGCAGGAACAGATCGGCGTGCAGTCGTCCCATCATATCGACGGACTTGCTATTGGCTGTCAAGTTTTTGCGCGTGGTGAATCCATTATTGGCAGCGAGCACGCTATTCATGGCTCCGGGTGTATCCTTGTAGTACAGCGAGGCTTGCAAGTGTGTTTTTTTGGCATCATTGCCGTACGACAACAGCGTGTCCATGTAGGCTCGGTACGGGTACGTATTGGTGGACGTACTGATGAGTTTAACGCTCAGACTGATATCCACCTGTTGGAACAAGGAGTGCAGCCAAAGATTCACCGGGCCTACTACCGCATCGTCCGCCACGGGCGTCCCGTCGGTGTCCGTTATTTTGGCTAAGTAGGTGTGGGCTAAATCCAGGTAGGCCGTATCTTTGTTTTCAATGGTAAATTCCACGGGTCCCGTCCCCGTCAGGCTAGCCAGGGATCGATGTTCTACCCAACGTCCTTCGGCCACACTGGTCTGGGTGGGTGGAATAGTCCACAAATCCAATTCACTGTTGGTAGACGGACACGACTCGGAGTGAATGAATGCCATTATGCGAAGATGTCTCTCCTACTCTTCTTCTTCTTCCGGGGTGTGCGTCGTCGGTGTGTCTGTCGTCGAATGACTCTTCGCTGTGCCCGTGGTTGTCTTTTAAGGGCTTTGGCGATCAAGACGCTGCCTGCTTCTTTAGCCCGTCGTTTGAAGGCTTGTCGGGGTGCCGCGCCTCTCAACACATCACCGGCCACGTGCAGTCCACTGCGTACCGCTTGTTTACCCACCGCTTTGACACACCGTGTCACCAAGGGTAAGAACGTTTTCACAATGCTGCCCAGTATGTTCCCCAATCCGTGACCTCGTTGCATGCGTGCACCGCTAAAGATGGGCAAGCTCCCTCCCGTTTGTTTCTTGTAGTAGTCGGCATAGCTGGGCGTATGACACTGGTAAGGCACGTACATTATACGAGGAGAACGGGCTTGTCGGAAATGAAGTGTCAGCACCACTTTCCCTCGTTCGAATGCGACCGGGTGTCCCGTGTCATCTCTTATATCCACCGTGATCGTGTTGATATCGGTATGTCGTACGGGTAGGTAGAGTATGTGGTTGAAACTCTGGTTCACTTGATCGCCATACTTCTTTCTAATGGGTATCACCCGTAACAGAGGTGTGTTCACATCGCCCACAATATGGCTGTCCACTGCGTCCGAGTAGACGTAGAGTCCGTACATACCTACTTTCATATCCATCACAACGTCACCGTTGTCGGTGGTGGGCCCCGTGTAGACGCTGTAAGGCAGACCTAACATTTGCTGTAGCCTAGGACTGAGTTTCACACCCACGTTGGGGCTGAGCAGGATACAGGACTTGTCGTTGTGTGCGTTGACATCGAAGATCACGTGATTCTTGAAGGGAAAGGATTTCACGGGTCTTGAACTATTCGTGACCTTGCGTAGAGACTTATATTGCAACAAGGTGAGCAGACCCTCTATGAACGTCTTGGCCGTATCGTATTGGCCTTCGGGGAGAATGAGTCGGTTTACTTTGCCTTCGTAGGTCACTTCGTACCATACTTCTTCGTCTCGTACGTTGTACCACGAGTAAGGGTATTGAATATCCACCAGTCCACATTCCCATCGTCCAGGTAAATGCAACGGTTGCGGTAATTGAGTCACGTACTTGGCCAAGGTGTTGTCAGGAAACACATCGAGTGAATTGTTACTGGGCAACGTGAGGTAAAACATGACGACTGAGCTTTCTGGCTTCTGCACCGGGCTTTAATAGGGTTTCCCTAGTAGTGTTCCCTAGTAGGGCTCCCAGGACTTGGGCGGCTGACCTTGGCGTCGTGATCGTCGCGGTGGTGGTGGTGTGGCCGGCCTAGAGGTCGCATAGGGGTGAAAAGAACGATCCCGCCGTCCCCGCTGTGCCCGACGTGAGGGTGTTTTGGGCGGCGTCTGCGGTCGCCATTCCCAGGTATGGGGAAGTGGAGAGGGTGCTTGCATCCAGTTCCAGCGTTCACCATTTCCTACCAATTCTCGAGGCACGTGTGTGTCTTTCAACCCCTGAGCAAAGGCTTCCCAGCCCGGTGGATTAGAGTGTTTGCGAGAACGTACCGTATCGTTGATCAGATCGGTGATATGAGACCCCGGCACCGCTTGGTTTCCAATCAGCAGCTGCCCCTGGTCGGTCCAACCCATATTAGGATTCTGTTTCACCCGGTCCAGCAATAAACGAGCCTTGGTCTTGAATGCTTTTGTCTTCCAACCAATCATAACGACATACCAAAAATATACTGGACTCCCAAAATGCATAAATCACCATACAAAGCTAGATTCATAGCTGGTTCTAGAAGCTGCACCACCAAGCTTCTTTCAACCCTATTGACGAGGGCCCTTCAGGAGGTAAAAGCATTTTGGGAAAGGTATTGCGCCACTATTTCTAAGAACTCTGGCGTTGAATGTATGTGGATATTGAAAAACTCAAAATGTCTTACGGAAGAACTTGATGCTAAAGGTCACATACCGTACAGACATGTATCCACATGGGATTTCTCGACTCTCTATACTACAATCCCTCATCAGGACCTTATTGACCGTCTAAGTTCATTAATAGTATCTGTGTTCAAGAAAACTGATCGTAGATATATTAATGTCGGAAGCCATAAAGCATTCTTTAGCTCGACTACATACAAGAGATATCATTCATGGGATGTTTCTTTGTTTATAGAGTTGCTTGAATTTCTCATTAAAAATATCTATGTGAAATTTGGCAAGACAATATATCAGCAGCATATAGGTATTCCAATGGGTACTAATTGTGCACCCCTGTTGGCTGACCTGTATCTGTTCTCTTATGAATATGACTATATGCAGGCGCTTTCAAAAACCGATCCATTCAAAGCCCGTTCCTTCTCATTCACCAAACGCTATATAGACGATCTTCTCGCTGTGGATAATCGCTATATAAATGACGCAGTGAAGGATATATATCCACCTTCACTGGATTTGAAGGAAACTACAGACAGCCCTACAGGCACATCATATTTAGATCATATCTCTATAAAAATGAAGCGGGCATTCTCTCTCGTCGACTTTATGACAAAAGAGATGATTACAGTTTCGACATCGTAAACTATCCCTTTCTGGATAGTAATATTCCAGTGGGACCTGCATATGGCGTATACATATCTCGCTTAGTAGCATTTGCTAGATCCTGTGTTAAATGTGATGATTTTAATCAACGTCACAAAACATTGTTGCAGAAACTTATAAAACAGGGCTATTCCACCTCCTCTCAAAGTTTCTCAAATTTGGCGATACATATCGCATGCTGATAGCAAAATACGAACGTAGCGTGCAAGATCTATGGCGCAACGTTTCGTAACTTGTGTCTAATTCCGCTTAACCCGGGGCTAGGGGCCGTATGAACCCATGTAAGATCCTCATGGTACTCATATGAACAGTCACAATCAAAGCGTGACTGAGATACATCTTTTTAGATGACGACTCTATAACGAATATTATGGATTAAGAATACTGATCAGCGATACGGATTTGATATTTTTGGAACATCATGATGTCTTGCCGGCATCATTGAAAACTGTTGACCGCTTCTCTCTTGCAGGAAACAAGCCTATGTTTATGTATAGTATGATTGTCTTTTTGAATTTGGTGCTTAAACTGTTATGTGGAAAATGGAATAGGTCTTTGGATTATGGACGCGGATATTCTCTAATGGACGACGGCTGGATTATGAATGACGGACTAGACGCTTGTAATTAGGGACACTGGGCAGCACTTCCTCTTCGAGCTGAGGTGAGGCAGAGGCGGATGAGGGTGGTGGTGGTGGTGGTGGTGGTGTGGGTGGTGTCAGTGTGGGCGCTGCGGATAGTGGTGGTGGTGGTGGTGGTGATGTACTACCCCTATATTGATCCATAAACGTCTTGTACCGGTTGAGCGTATGATGGTAGAGTTGAATTTTCTCGTGATCGGGTAGTCGACGTTGGAGTATACTATTCATCTCTTCGTCCAGAGACTGGAGTTGTTGCACCGTGGCAGGTACGGGATAGGGTGATTGCAAACTCTGTAACAGTCGAGGTTCCACCAGCATCATTTTTTTCGTATGTTCCATGAAGTTAGCGTGCTCCCAAGATGGAGCCTACTAACGGTCCCAGTACGGTAGCGGCTAAGGGTGCAAAGAGTGCGCCGAGAAATCCACCTTGCTGTAACACCTGTTTCTTTTTCTTGACACTGCCCGTCTTCTTCACCAGCGTTCGGAGACCCGTCTTGTGCCGTTGCAATTTCCCTTTCTGCAGAGGACTGAGAGGAACATTCCCTTTTAACACATTATGAGCCACTTCACACAAACACCGTACCAAGTCTGCGTCCGCGCCGCGCACTAGGGCCCGGCCCACCTCCGGTGGCGCGCTGCGTAATACGCGGAGGGCCGGCGCGTGCTTGCGTATCCGTGCAGACATGATGAGGAAGTGAATGCTAGAGAGGGTTGTCTTCTTCTTTTATTTGGGTGTGTACACCGTCTGGAACTCCCCGGGAAAAATGTGGGTGCGCAATCGAAGTGCCGAGGGTGTGTCTTGTTTCAAGTCGATGAGTAGATACCCGTGAGCCCCTTGGGTGGCCTCTTCAAAGGCTTCCCGCACAAAGGCCTTGTTTTTAGGGTACATCTGTTTTGCCAGGTGCATAATTTGTGATGCGTCTCTGGGGTTTTTGAATACGACCACATACTGAGCATTCAAACTAATGTTCCTGTGCTCTTTGTTCTTACTGAAGAGATTCTGCACGATGTAGATGATGCTCAACCGACGATGATGGCTTCCTTTGGTAAAGAGACGGGTGACTCGGCTGTCAGTTTCGGTCATGAGATCGTCGACCACGACCAACGTGTCTTCTGGGATGTCCACGGGAGGTAATCCTTCCACCAAGGTGAGTCCAGGGAGACGTGCCAGTTCATCGTACGCCGGTTGCCAAGCTCCATAACACCACAGGATGCGAGCCACGGGAGGTGAAATGAGGGCTGACCCGTGTTGGATCAGGCGTTGAACGAAGTGTGTTTTTCCCGACCCCGTCGGTCCAGCGATGAGACACGTGAAAGGATGCTGCCACCGAGGATCCATAGCGTTTTATTTGGTGATTTGAGGTTCAGAGGCCCACCCCCGTTGTCGTGGATCCCACCGGGGGTCGTAGTCGTGCGGGTACCGTTGCCGTGGTAAACGGTATTCACCGGATCGCCCTCTAGGTGTTAGTGTCGTGGTGTTGGTGGTGGTGGGTGTTGGTTGTCGTGATCTGGTGGGTGGCTCGTCGCTTCTGAGGGTAGATACGGGGGCGGTTGGCGGGATGAAAAGAGGACTAGACCGCGTCGTGGGGCTGAGTGTGTGTGGTGATAGGGCCCGTAGTCTGAGGGTTGATACGGCAGGCTGGCGGGTGAAAAGAGGACTAGACCGCGTCGTGGGCTGGGTATGTGGTGATCGCAGCGTCGTAGGAGCGAGAGTCGTGGTGGTGGTGGTGGTGGTGTTGGGTGATTGCACTTGACGTTGAGCCCCCGGTGGAGCAGCACTTGGACGAATGGTGGAGAAACAGGATATCAGGTACGCCAAATCGTAGAAGACTCCTCCAAATAAGGTACCCAGAAGCACTACTAGACACACCACGGTACCGACTTGTCCTTTTCGAGTCCGTAGCAGTAAGGGTAGATGTGCACTATCCATGGTACAACCCTACAATGAAGGATGGAGGCGATGTGAGGTAGAATTTATAGTCGTTTCATGTCACGGCCTGACACCCAGGAATTAAACGAACTGGGCCAACCTTGCCATTTGACGAAATGATAGGGGATGCCACGTCGACGTTCCGTTTTCAAAATCTTTTCCACCGTGTAGGAGTCTTTCCGTGTTTTCACTACCGGTTGTAATTCTGCCTCGTAAAACGTGCCTTGCAGTGTTTCTCCTTGTAGATCTTCCAGTTGATAGACGTGTGGCTGTCGAGGCTTATGGCGAACGATGACAAAGTGCTCGTCACTCCAGTTGGGCAAGTAACTTTTCTCAAATTGTCCTTTGACTTTACTGATCCGTACCACATCTCCGCGTTTGTAACGGTGTGACGTGAGTGGACTGGGGTCTATCGAGTACAGCGTACGGCGCACTTGATGTTCGTTGCGTTCTGTCACATCAAGGGGAGCTCGCTGGATACTGCGATGATAGGCTCGATTGTACCCTTGGACCAGTTGAGGTAGCACATCGATGTACCGTCGGGTGTTTTTGGCGGTAAAATACATTCGGCCTTTGAAGGTGCGATTGAATCGTTCCACGACAGAGGCTTTGGTCTCGTTGTACGTATGGAAGAAAAACACCTTCTGTTTCTTAAGAAAGGCTTGAAATTGACGGTTGAGAAATTCTGTGCCTTCATCCGTTTGCAAATAGAGGGGTTTGCGTCCCGTCTTGAAAATCTGCTGGAACGCCCGTACCAGATTCTCTCCTGTTTTGGTCCGAATGGGCAGTACCCATGCGTACTTGGATAAAATATCGATACAGGTCAACATGTACCGATGTCCATCATTGTGGGGTGCAAATCGACTCATATCGACTAAATCAGCCTGCCATTGTGCGTCTACGCCTCCTACGATGACTCGGTTACGGCGAAAATGTCGTCGGGCTGCTCGATGTAAACTATAAGTGTCTTGGGTTTTTAACCATTCTCGAACTTCAGTTCGACTGATGCCTTGGGAATGGGCAGCTCGAGCGAGCGCTCCCACAGCGCTATAAGCGGCTGGACTGGTAGGGTTGTAATACAAATCTGTTAACACCTTGTTCACAGTGGTACGCCACGTGGATTCCTGCCGCCCACCTTTTCTCATTCCCTTTCGGGTGCCCCTCATCTGGGTGCCTGTCCGGGTTGCGCTGTGGTGTGTTCGCTTCATGAGTAGACACTGACACTCTAGCCTGTGTGCACCCTATAGATATAGTACTTCATCGACAATGGGGATTACTTTTTCCAAGGCTGTCCATAGATCAGGGTCCAGAGTAAAACCACCTCGCTTCAGACAGAGGAGTCGAGCAAAATAGGGACCGCGGAAAAGGTAGACAGCGTTACACAGGTGAATGCTATCACCGTCCAGGTCACCCAACAACACCCGTTTCAAGGTAGTCCAGCCTTCCGATGACAAAGAGACACGCGCTGGTTCAGACGTACACCAACACCTACTGTCGTCATCGATGAGCTCCACTCGTTTGGGATACAACAATAGGGTGCAGCCAGGTGTAAGAGTGCGGGTGGCTACAGAGTTCGCCTTGGGGTGCAGTACGTCGTGGACGTCGGTGATAATAGCTTTCAGCGCCTGCCATAATGCCGGACGGAGTATGATAGGGGGGCAACCACGCTCTTCTAACCGGGGGGAAAAAGAATCATTTCTACCACTTCGTAGGTAGACACCTACTCCCACGTGCATGAAATCGACTTCGGGCTCTTTTCCCTGTAACAACCGTGTCAATAGAGTCCATCCTGCTAGGGTTAAACATAGTTTTACCTCTCGGGGATGTTCTTCGATGAGCTGCAGTTGATGGTCATAGACGATCAGGATGACGTGGGGGGTGAGTTGGAACAAGGCAAGCTCCCCAAGTGCTCCGTGCGCTGCCATGGTGATGAATGACAAAACACCGACGAGGGAGGCCTGTATATATCGAAGGGGTGCACGTTGTGGGTTTTTTTTATTTTTTTTTTTTATTTATTTATTTTTTTTTATTTTTCCATTTCCCCTTCGTGAAAGTCCGTCATCACTCGGTAGTGTCTATTAAACCCCTAGTCCGTAGCCGTACACGTTATAGGTTTTTTTTCGTGCCTCTCTCTATCCGTACCCGTATACGTTATAGTTTTTTATTTTCCCCCTACCTTCGTGAAAGTCCGTGATCATTCGGGCTGTCATGTTATAGAGATAGGAATGGATTTAACCTGGGAATTGGACATAGCCAAATTTTGTGCAAAATGAGAGGATTGTGACGTGACCCAGGATGCATCACTCGCACCAATACATAGCTGTACATGCATTCGGCTAGAGCGCGCGGACGTGGCGATTCTTCGCCGACGTCCGCGCGCGCTCTGGCTCAGACCTGCTGAAAAAAAATGTTTCAGGGCCAACCCTAATGTTATAGAGATATGAATGGATTTAACATGGGAGTTTGCCATAACAATTTTGCGCAAAAAGTGAGGATTCTGACGTGACCCAGCAGGCATCAGTGGCGCCTAAAAGTGGACCAATCAGCGACGCGCAGTTCAACTCTAATGTTATAGAGATACGCTTGGATTTAACATAGGAATTTGCTATAGCGATTTTGTGTAAAATGAGGGGATTCTGACGTGACCCAGGATGCATCAGTCGCGCCAATGCATAGCTGTACATGCATTCGGCTAGAGCGCGCGGACGTCGCGAATTTCGCCGACGTCCGCGCGCTCTGGCTAAGACCTGCTGAGAAATTTTCAGGGCCAACCCTAATGTTACAGAGATATGAATGGATTTAACATGGGAATTTGCCATAGTAATTTTGTGCAAAAAGTGAGGATTGTGACGTGACCCAGCAGGCATCAGTGGCGCCTAAAATTGGGCCAATCAGCGACGCGCAGTTCAACTCTAATGTTATAGAGATACGCATTGATTTAACATAGGAATTTGCTATAGCGATTTTGTGTAAAAATGAGGGGATTCTGACGTGACCCAGGTTGCATCACTCGCGCCAATAAATAGCTGTACATGCATCCGGCTAGAGAAAATTTTCAGGGCCAACCCTAATGTTATAGAGATATGAATGGATTTAACATGGGAATTTGCCATAGTAATTTTGTGCAAAAAGTGAGGATTCTGACGTGACCCAGCAGGCATCAGTGGCGCCTAAAATTGGGCCAATCAGCGACGCGTAGTTCAACTCTAATGTTATAGAGATACGAATGGATTTAACATGGGAATTTGCCATAGTCAATTTTGTGCAAAATCAGCGGATTGAAAATTAACCCAGGAAGGTATGCGGTGCGCTATATTGGCCAATCAGCGGTGGAGAAAAAGAGCCAATGAGCAATCGATAAAAGAATCAATGAGCGATGGATAAAAAGAACCAATGAAGGAGCATCACCTCCGTTGAAACAGCCAATGAAAATCTACTCTACTTTCAGTATAAAACCCGAGGCCGCATGGGAAGCGTCATTCCAAACACCTTTGCCACACTGTCAAGAGCTATACACTGCATGAGGAAAATATGTACAGGGTAGCCAAAATGTCTACAACCAAGGCTTCGGGGCGGATGGTGGAGGCACGGAGGCAGAGGGCAGTGGAGGTGAAAGCCATGAAAGCCTTCTGGCTACGTGAAATTCAAGAATGGTGCCGCCAAGTCAACACCAACTACACACGGCAAGCAGGCACAATTCTTCGCGCCCTCATCGTTACGGCTAGGACGTTATCCGATGAGGACTGGTTAAACCATGTGAGAGAGGCCCTGGACGAGGTGCACCAACATCGACAACCTCGTCCACCCCCCCCCAGCCGGAATTCATCGACATCGGTGGACTACAAAGAATACCACCAGCACGCTTTGTAGACGATCTCCCCATCGATGTCGATGACCAACAACAACAACAACAACAACACCGTTACCGGTTGGAACCTGGCCGCTACTTCTCCGTGAGCAGTTTGGAGTAGACAGGAAAACTCCCCCTGAATAAAACAGGGTACACAAATTGACCTTAACGGCCCTTTTCAGGGCCACCCCAATCTACCGAAAGAGGAACTTCTAACATGGCACATTCAATTCAAATCAGGTCCTACAATCTCCTCTCCTCTATATTCTATGATTACCAATCTCCAACTCCAAAAAACAATCCCTGCCCCTAAACGACCCTTTTCAGGGCCAACCCCTAAAACCTTGCAACATATACAGTATAGACTGCTTTTTTCAGTGTTCAGGGCCAACCCCTGCCAAATTTTTCAGGGCCAACCCATGCCAAATTTTTCAGGGCCAACCCTTGCAAAATACCCCTCTCTCCCTCTATGATTTTTACTAATCTCCCTCACCTCACCAAACAAAAAAAAATTTGTTTACACTCGGCTATTTCCGGGACCCACCTCGGTAGTACTCAATCTCCTCACCCTCTCTCATTTACCCATCTCCTCCACCACGAAATTTTTTTTACACTCGGCTATTTCCGGCATTATTCGGTTACCGTATACTAATACCTGGGCGCTGTTAGTAGGAAGTTTTTCCATTGACTAAGTGTTATTTACCTATTGTTACCTAGGTGTGTGTGCATGTGCAGGAGTTGGTGTTATTTTTTGTGCTTTGAATTAGAAGCTTCCTCTTTCGAAAGATTGGGTGGCCCTGAAAAGGGACTTTGGAAAATGTAAGGGGTTACATCGTTCGGGAGCGGTTTCTCCGCCTCTGGGCACACACCGGGCAGTCGAGGACGATGAGTTGACACTCTATGGGTATGTCAGTGGACATAGGCTGTGTTCGGCGGTAGGCATGTCTGTGAATACAGGATACACACAGGGATTGATGGCCGCATGGAAAAATGGCATATTTAGCATAGCGTCTAGAGCATTCCACACAGCGTAAATACTGTAGTGGTTTCCATATTGCGTCTGGTGCCAGTCTTCTTTTTATTGCAGCAGCGTAGTCCTCCAGCTCTTCAATTTGTTCTTTTTTTTCTCTCTCTTTTTCTCTCTTTTTCTGTTTTTCTTGGTCTTCTTCTTCTTCTTCTTCTTCTTCTTCTTCTTCTTCTTCCAGTAATGGCGGCTGTAAAATATCCATCTGTTCTTTTTTTCCCCCTTTTTCTGGGTCTGCCAACTCATGGGGTAGGAGTTGAGCTTGGAGGCTTTGTTCTTCATGTTGTTGGAAGATATCTTCTAGCACTCGGTCAAACCGTTGGTATTCGAGTGAGGTGACATCCGCTGCCACTTGTGCTCCTTCGTCGTGTTCAATATCGCCGCCCTGTACCGGTTGGTGTTGTTGTTGTTGTTGTTCATCTATGAATAGGTCTTGTAATATATTATCCATCCAATCTTCATCGTGTACCATATCGATGAAATTCTCCTCTACCGGTTGGTGTTGTAGTTCATTATCTATCAATAGCTCTTGTAATAGGTTGTCAATGGCTCCATCAATATCCATGGTTTCAGTCACAGCCATGATGTAGTTGTGAATGAATGACTAGACACTGCGCGCTTTTTATAGTCTAACCGTAGAGCACGCGCATGAGCGCACGGACGTCAGCGAAATCTCTCCATGGTTATATTGTCTCAAGCTCGCAGAACAATTTTGTGTTTCTTTTTCAACTTTAAACCGGTGTGATTTTGCAATAAATGCGAGTGGACGTATAAAATTTATTTCAGCTTGAACTGGGGGAACTTATCGTGTAGCGCTGAAAAATTCAGAAAGCTAGCGGCAGGGTAATTCACTATTTTTAATGATTTTATCGATTTTTTTAGACCCGTAAGTTATGGGTAGGGTGGTATGGAAAACCCGGTACACTTGAAATAAATCGGTTTACCTCCGTAAAAATACGTCAGGTATGATCCTGACAGCCTTATAATGTCACCCTGTAAATTGCAGCAGGTTTATCGAAAGAAAAGTAGGAATTTTTATCCTATCACGCGGGCTACGGTAACACAGCACTATACAGTCTGCAGGCAAATGTAAGTACAGCTATGGGTGTCAATGGCTGTGTTACCATAGCCCGCGTGATAGGATAAAAATTCCTAATTTTCTTTCGATAAACCTGCTGCAATTTTCAGGGTGACATTATAAGGCTGTCAGGAACATACCTGACGTATTTTTACGGAGGTAAACCGATTTATTTCAAGTGTACTGGGTTTTCCATACCACCCTATCCATAACTTACGGGTCTAACAATCGATAAAATCATTAAAAATAGTGGGTTATCCTGCCGCTAGCCTTCTGAATTTTTCAACGCTACACGATAAGTTCTCCCAGTTCAAGTTGAAATAAATTTTATACGTCAACTCGTATTTATTGCAAAATCACACCGGTTTAAAGTTGAAAAAGAAACACAAAATTGTTCTGCGAGCTTGAGACAATATATCCATGGAGAGATTTCGCTGACGTCCGCGCGCGCCATTTTGGAGCCGCCATTTTGCTAACGCGCAGTATCTAGCCATTCATTCACAACTACATGATGACTACCAGACGGAGGTTATTCAATGCACAAGATCCTAGAGGACGCAGGGAGATGATTACCAGTGAAGAAGATGGCGATCATATGACAATAATTACCAGCTTACAGCGGGTGCATGAACATCATATTGCCGATACGTTGAGACGGCGAAGTGAACAACAAGACCAAGAGGTCAGGGACGCTTTGGACGATGAGGATGTCACGGACGATGAAGAACTTCCCGACATAGAGTGGTTAAACAGTAGACCCCCAGCAAATACAGCGGCTACCCAAACGCCAGCTACCACAACGCCGGCTACGGAAGCAGGAATGACAACGCCGGCTACCACAACGCCAGCTACCACACCGCCAGCTACCACAACGCCAGCTACAACAACAACAGGAATGACAACACCACCCTCTTGGGCCGAGATGGTGCGCCTGAACGAACAGATTGATCAAATGAACGAACACATTGATCAATTGGAAGAGGACAAGTGTAAACTACGTAGAAATCTGACTAAGGAAGAGAATAAATCCACCTGTAGCGTGTGTAACACAGAAGAGACCATGTACGCCCTATTCCCGTGCGGTCACCTATGCCTATGTCAGGAATGCTGGGTATCCCTAACATGTATAGGGGGGACGTGCCACTGCAGTGAGACGGAGGAACTGCATTTAAAGATAAAGTGTCCTGTGTGTGGGACGTGGGTGTGCGGAGTGAAGAAAATTTACCGCTCGTAAAAAAGTGTGATAACACTTTCCAAAGGCCCTTTTCAGGGCCACCCAATCTTTTGGAAAGAGGAAGCTTCTAACTCAAAGCACAAAAAAAATCACCAGCTCCCATCACCCCTATGAAAACCTAAGGTCTTCACCACAGTAGACTCTTAATGTTGAATTTTTTTAATACAATTCTCTTTGCAAAAGAATAAAATGGCGGACACCTTAGGGTGTTTGCGGTCACTATCCGCCATTATCCGCCATTGAGGGGAAAAACCCCAGTACATCAACAGACAAGTCTGGACATGTTCAAAGGTCACACTCAATGAACACTAACACCCATTTTGAATTTTCTACTGTTTTTTATTAACACAATAGAATGAACGTCTTCACCACAGTAGACTCTGGGTATTGAATTTTAATACAATTATACGCTATCAAGGCCCCTCAATGAACATAGAATGAACATAGAATGAACATAGAATGTAGGAATACGATAATGTCTGAATGTTTCAATGCAATAAGACTTGAAATGTTCAATATTTATACAACAAGACTAACACAGTAGAATGAACGTCTTCACCACAGTAGACTCTGGGTATTGAATTTTTTAATACAATTATACGCTATCACGGCGCTTCAATGAACGTAGAGTAAACATAGAATGTAGGAATACGGTAAATGTCTGAATGTTTCAATGCAACAAGACTTGAAATGTTCAATATTGATGCAACAAGACTTGTTTGAACTCATCATCGTCTTTCCGCCCCTGGTGCACGTAGATGTAGGTAGCAATCTGTTCACGTGGAATTCTGGGTGGACAGGCAGCTTCCAATGCCTGGGCAATTTGCTCCTCGGTCACGTCCTGTAGTGCCTCAGTGATGAGCGCATTTGATGGTATACTATTGTCCACACACGTATGCGTGTTGAAGACCCCGTCAGTAGTATACAAAGGCTAAATTGATGAGATAGCGCCTCACTGCGCATGCGCAGAACCTTGTGTGACGTCATAAGTGTGTAAAATGGGGCGGTATTGGGGCGGTGTGCGCATGCGTGATGTGTGGGAGGTGGGTACAAGATGGCCGCGAGTGTCATGTGTGGGAGGTGGGTACAAGATGGCCGCGAGTGTGAGTGAGTGCAAGATGTGGGAGGTGGGTACAAGATGGCCGCGAGTGTCATGATGTGGGAGGTGGGTACAAGATGGCCGCGAGTGTGAGTGAGATGTGGGAGGTGGGTACAAGATGGCCGCCAATGTTCACAAATCATGATAATCAAGATATCTATCGCTCTATATATAGATGTGTGGGAGGTGGGTACAAGATGGCCGCGAGTGTCATGTGTGGGAGGTGGGTACAAGATGGCCGCGAGTGTGAGTGAGTGCAAGATGTGGGAGGTGGGTACAAGATGGCCGCGAGTGTCATGATGTGGGAGGTGGGTACAAGATGGCCGCGAGTGTGAGTGAGATGTGGGAGGTGGGTACAAGATGGCCGCCAATGTTCACAAATCATGATAATCAAGATATCTATCGCTCTATATATAGATGTGTGGGAGGTGGGTACAAGATGGCCGCGAGTGTGAGTGAGTGCAAGATGTGGGAGGTGGGTACAAGATGGCCGCCAGTGTGATGAGTGAGATGTGGGAGGTGGGTACAAGATGGCCGCGAGTGTCATGTGTGGGAGGTGGGTACAAGATGGCCGCGAGTGTGAGTGAGTGCAAGATGTGGGAGGTGGGTACAAGATGGCCGCCAGTGTGATGAGTGAGATGTGGGAGGTGGGTACAAGATGGCCGCCAGTGTGAGTGAGATGTGGGAGGTGGGTACAAGATGGCCGCCAATGTTCACAAATCATGATAATCAAGATATCTATCGCTCTATCATAATATATTGGCTATATTAGCACATAGAATATAACATACCTACATGGAAGGAAATAGCTTTACTGTCCAAATGGAACAAAATATCTATACTGTCCAAACTGAACAGCTTCATTTACATAGATGGATTTCTGAACTTGATATCAAATTACTAGCTTAAAGGTTTAAAATTTAAGAATTTAGTACTGTTTAATTTGTACTATATAGCAGATACAATTTCCCTATTCATTATTGCAAGGAATTTGTGTATTAGATTTCATTTTGGCGGTGATTCGGTCTCGGGAAAAAGCTTCCGCGGAGAAAAAGTAGTCCCTAGATAAAATGGTCCGATGGGGTCGAGTGAGGTATCAAAGTGAAGGTTAGGTGAAGGAGCATCTAATGGGCTGGGTGTGGGGTTGAAATATCGTCATTCTGCGTATGCGCGGCGGCCGAAGGGTATGAAAATAGCCTTTTTGGAGCTAGGGGAGCCCCTAAGGGTCCGATGGGGTTGAGTGAGGTATCAAATTGAAGGTTAGGTGAAGGGGCATCTGATGGGCTGGGCGCGGGGTTGAACTATCGGCATTCTGCGCATGCGCGGAGGCCAAAGGGTATGAAAATAGCCTTTTTGGAGCTAGGAGATTGACTACTGGTCCAGTGGGGTCGAGTGAGGTATCGATGTGAAGCATTCGTGAAGGGGCATCTGATGGGCTGGGTGTGGGGTTGAAATATCGGCATTCTGCGCATGCGCGGTGGCCCAAGGGTATGGAAATAGCGGTTTTGGAGCTAGGGGAGTCCCTAATGGGCCAATGGAGTCGTATGAGGTATCAAAGTGAAGCATTCGTGAAGGGGCATCTGATGGACTGGGCGTGGGGTTGAAATATCGGCATTCTGCGCATGCGTGGTTACCCAAGGGTATGGAAATAGACGTTTTGGAGCTAGGGGAGCCCCTAATGGTCCAATGGGGTCGAGTGAGGTATCAAGTGAAGCATTCGTGAAGGGGCATCTGATGGGCTGGATATGGGGCTGAACTATCGGCATTCTGCGCATGCGCGGTGGCCCAAGGGTATGAAAATAGCCGTGTTGGGAGCTAGGGGAGCCCCTAATGGACCAATGGGGTCGAGTGAGGTATCAAAGTGAAGCTTATGTGGACATGGATGGGTTACCTTTGGCTCCATTCTAGGCCACTGATTGACTAATACGGTGTTCAAAGCCACTTTCATGCATTATGCTCATAGAACTTATAGTCATAATCTATACGTGTTGGACGAGTCTCTTCACTCACCGTATACACGTACCTCAATGAAATGCCCGCTCCAAACCTAGACCAAAGACACGTACTTGGTCTGTAGGCTGATTTCATTGGCTCTCTATTTTTTACTATAGTGCTCTTGCCTTCTAAACTTGATGGGTTACATTTTGACCCCATCCTACACCACTGATTTCAGTTTGACTGAATCTCCACATTGGGCATTGATGCATTAGGAATAAAACATGGGTGCTATGTAGGGGTGTGTTTGGGTTAGAGATGAGCTAATCACGGTTCGAATGGGTCGTGTGAGGTGTCAAAGTGAAGCTTGTGTGGGGTAGAGTCAGAATGGTGTGTTTTTGAATGCAAGTCGCGTCAATCTGCGCATGCGCAGTTGGTTGTATTAAGTAAAGTGGCCATTTTCGGGCAGTACATGAAGGTATTTGGGATCGAGATGGGCTATTCACGGTTCGAATGCGTCCTGGAAGGTGTCATCTTGTAGTTCTCGGGGTGTACATTCCGATTTGAGGGATGTTCGCGTCATCTGTGACGTCATCGGTGACGTCATCGGTACGAGTAGTAGCGAAAGTGGACATTTTCGGGCAGTACATGAAGGTATTTGGGGTCGAGATGGGCTATTCACGGTTCGAATGCGTCCTGGAAGGGGGTCATCTTGTAGTTCTCGGCGTGTACATTCCGATTTGAGGGATGTCCGCGTCATCTGTGACGTCATTGATGACGTCATCGGTACGAGTAGTAGCGAAAGTTGACATTTTGTGGGTGCGTGGGGGTGAGTTTGGTGTAGATAGGGACTATCCTTAGTCCGAATGCGTCGTGTGAGGTGTCATTTTGTAGCTCTCGAGGTGTACATTCCGAGTTGAGGCATGTCCGAAGCATCTGTGACGTCATTGTTGACGTCATCAGTAGGAGTAGTAGCGAAAGTGGACATTTTGAGGCAGTGAAGGAAGGTATTCGGAGTAGAGAGGAACCATTCTTGGTCTGAATGCGTCCTGAGAGGTGTCATGTTGTAGCTCTCGGGGTGTACATTCCGCGTTGAGGGATATCCACAGCATCTGTGACGTCATTGGTGATGGAGTGCACTCGATGGAGAGGCGTGTCAGTACGAGTAGTAGCGAAAGTGAGCATTTTGGGGCAGTGAAGGATGGTATTTGGTGTAGAGATGGACCATCCGCGGTGCGAATGCGTCGTGTGAGATGTCATCTTGTAGCAACGCCCACCAACGCCATTCTTAATGCATCAACGCCCAGGTGAAATAGCTCAGAAACTCTGATATTCCATGGAATTGTCACTAATTCTTCGAAATGCAGTGACGCCAGTCGACGCCCGTCGTTACACCTTAACACCATGATATAGACCGGACAGAGAACAACAACAGCAACAACAACAATGATCACACATAAGAGAAAAACAACAACAAGAAGTTTTTTTTCATATAGTTTATTCTCCCCAATGTTACATCATACCCACGTTGGGGGAGCCGCGTTGGGTATATTTACAATTCAAGAATATTCTTGTCCAATCAGAGGCCACCATTTGCATCTGTCATATTCGTTTCTGTCCGTTAGATGTATTCTCGGCTACTCTTGTCCAATCAGAAGTCGCCATTTCAGAAAGTTCCATCTTCGGCCATGTTCGCTCTGAACCGTTTGTTCTAATCGTCATCGGACAGGTCAGGATACCGTTGAGGAAACATATCCTCAGATAGTTGTTTGCGCATTCTGAGTATCTATCAGTGCATGGGTGAATACTTTCATCCGATGGGGGTGGTGGATCAGTTTAACCACGAAGAACGTAACATTGGTGACCCTCTCCACTATCCACTTGGTGTTGGTACGCTGTTCATAGCCCCATTCTAAGGGATCCACAGTGTCCAGTTGGGTCAGCATCGTCTCTAGCGACGCCCGATTGGTGATTGTGAAAGGATGGTCGTACACTGGGTTGATGGCACTGCAATAGAAATAGCACAATTCACGCGTCATCTTATGGCATAAGATGTACCCAAATGCTACATTTAATGTGAAGGATGTAGGTTGGTCATTGAAGATGGCTTCCACGTAGCTGCGTAGACGGGCGAGGTCGGTCAGTCGGAAATTGTACAAGTCCAATATAGGGCGATGACGGTGGAAGCAGTGTCAGATCATGGACCAATGGCGTCGATACATCTCACTCACTGGATGATCTTCGGGTAAGAGATCGCTGGCAACATCCACCACATCTTCCAGAAAATGTTCGTTGTTGTCAGGTGTATTACTGGAAACAGTGATGCTAGGGACCGGCTGGATATCTAGGCTCTTCTGAGCTGTGGGTATAGGCGGGTTCTCCGTGATCGCATCATCAGTGGCATTCTCCTCCCCGGGTTCATCTTCAGTGGATCTGTCCCTCCTGGGTACCTCTTTAGTGGAAAGTTGTCCCTCATGCCGTGGTGATGCACCATGAATCAAACGCTCATGCCGTTTTAACTGACTGGGTCATTTGAAGAGTTGACCACATTCTTCGCATCGACGCTTGGATGGCCCATGAATTGAACGTTCATGGCACTGTAAATGATCTGGGCGATGAAACGACAGTGTAGGCCTACATATCGTACAGCTATACCGGGCGGTTCCATCGTGCTTGGTAGCCTCATGGCGGCGCAAGTCGTGCCTGCGAGTGAATGATTTCGAGCACGTAGTACAAGTGAACATCTTGGTGGC